>PVKE010030378.1:0-19854 GCA_004027555.1 Craseonycteris thonglongyai
TTTTTTTTTTAAGGTTTATTTTTATTGCTTTTGACAGAGAAAGAGACAGGCAGAACAGAGCAGTCACCGCAGAGCGGTCGCCGCAGCTGCATGTTCCTGGTTTTCTACAGTTTTCTTCCACAGGTGGCTGCTCCAGGCAGGAACTGAGCCGGAGCCTCCCCGATGGAGTTTGCCCAGGTGAGAGCCAAACTGGCAGCACAACCCAGTTCAGCACAGGGGTCCACAAAGTCCAGGGCTGGAACTTGATCCTTGGACCCTGGGGGCTGCAAGATGAGCCCTCAACTCGCTGAGCCATCCCAGCATCCATGGCCTTTACAACTTTTTATGCACCTTTTATACTTATTCAGAAATAACTATTTTAGCCTAATTCTATTTCAGCTTTTATCTTTTTTCAACAATGGAAAAGACCATACTCAAATTCTGTATCAGGAAGCTGAAAGTCCTTAGCTTTGCGAACACATTCCTGATCTTTATAATGTAAAATAATGTAAAATAAAACAAAGTAAAAGGAGCATGGCCACTTTGTGTTGGGGGACAATGGGTGTTGTGAATTACTCTCATGAGGTAGTTTGCCCAGTGAAAGGTCTAGGGCTCCAAGGACAGCTGTGCTATAGGTAACGAAAAGTGCAGCCAACATGGGCTTATCAGTGTCCTCAGAGTAGTGAGAAGGGAGACAAGTCTGTTTGCCTGGGGACAAGCCACTAGCACCGTCACCAGCTCAAGAGCCATGGGCAGCACCAGGCTCTGATTGCGGGCCATGTGCTCTCCGGTGAGGTTACTTTGGCCTAGCATTGACACTGCCGGCTCAGTCTTACTCCCCATGTTTTCCTAAAGGCCCTTTGGGCCTTGGCCAGTAGCTCCTAAACCTAAGGTTTTTTTCAAAGAGGCAATAATTTACCCTGCAGCTCAGCCAGTGCAGCCTGGTTTGCTAAATCCTACCAAGTGGGCTCCCTCCAGGAGCCAACACAGAATAGCAATAACCACTGTTGGTCTTTATGTACACTATTAAAGCTATGAGCACAGGAATGCGTGCAAAGTGGGAACACATAAGCAAAACTTAAACTTACAACTGTATATTTCACACAAGTTTCCACCATAGCGTCTTCGGGCAATCAAGCTCACAAACAGTGGTTTCCCAAAAACTGCCCAATGAAACTCAACCAGACCAGGGCCCTGGTTTGTGGCTCTAAAACTCAAAGGATCCTTACCCCTTGTTAGAGTCTACCTCTTTTTCCGACTCATTCCCTTTGCATCTTCCAGGTTTGTTTAGCTATCAGGTGAATCGATCCAGCATGCAGGGAAATTTCTGAAGCCTGGATAACCCCACAATTCTACTCTTGGGGTCAACAAGTCACAGGCAGCTCAGATCCTATCTCAGTTGCCATTTCTGTTCTCAAACAGCAATAGGGGTTAAGTTACATTTTCTGCCATCCATGTGCAAATATCAGAGGCTGAGGTTTGGTGAAAAAGAAACAGTCTCTTTTCAAAAGCTACACACAATTCTGAAAGTATACTAGGTTTTCGCTTGAGACCCCATTCCCTCTTAAAAAAAAATTACCCTGTTATTGTCAGGCCAGACTATTCTTAAGTGGTGCCCAGGGTTCTGTCTTTTTTTTTTTTTTTTAATGACCATGTTTAAGGGAACATGAGCAACCACAACACAACCCTCCAGGCAAATTCCTAATAAAACAAAAAGGAGCATTTCTGATCTAACCTCTGTTTAAGTCTTCTTGCCAATAATTCCGTGTGCTGCAGAAGTATACAACTTTCCTTCCAATTTAGTTATAGATGGACAGATATACACGTTTCCCTGGCGTCATACTCTGGAAAGAAGTAAGAGGGCTTATTCATCTGTCAATCATGCTCACTACCCTGCTCAATATTGCCTTGAGCAACCCCCATTTACAGCCCCTCTCTTCTCCTCCCAGAAATATTGCAGTATCAATGTTCTACTTTTATCCTTCTGGACCCTTGTAATCTTAAAAGCGAAAATGGTTGAAGGACTCATTCTACTGTTGTTACTTCCTGTTGACCAAGGGCATAGTCCTACTTCTCCTCAGAGTGGTCTGGAATGAAGGAAACTTTTCAAGGGAGGACCCAGGATCTTTCAAAATCCAGGTCAGTTCCCGGTTCCTAGGAGGTGGCACGCATAATATAAAAAAAAGCCAAGGGAAAGCCGGGACGGCTCAGCGGGTTGAGCGCTCGCTTTGAGGCCCTGAGGACTGAGGATCGAATCCCGGTTCCGGCCCAGGCGGACCCACATACTGAACTGGGGAGTTCCCACAGTTCGGTTCTCTAGCTGTCTCTGTCTCTGTCTCTCTCTCTATCTGTCAAAAGTAAAATAAAAATAAATATGCACTGAAGATAAAATAATTACTCTCTATAAATATAAAAAAAAAAAGATATAAAAAAAAAAAAAAAAAAAAAAAAAAAAAAAAAAAAAAAAAAAAAAAGATATAAAAAAAAAAAAAGCCAAAACAAAAAAACACATTACTGGACAGGTTGGCATCCTTGTATTCTGGAGGTGATGAATTTGGCAAAAAAGTTAAAAAGTCATAATCAGAAACATAGGAATAGTAGAGATAAAAAACACAAAGTGTTTAAGAAAATTCTTAAGTCTTCAAATTAATCACGAAAATTGCATCTTCATGCATTATGTTTTTTATTATTAAAACAATACAATTTCTTTCCAGCTGAACAGAAAGTTTTAACTCTTAGAAACTCCAATTTTTTTCCCAAACATAAACAAAACAAAATTTAAAGAAAAAAAGAAAGTATTTTTTTTTTAACAGTGAGGAATAGTATGGCTTTAGCATCCTATTTTAAGCCAACCTGTAAACTAACCAGTTCCACAAACAAACTCTACTAGGTTACAAAAGCCCAAATATCAGAGAGCTGGCATACCACACACAGCCTCTGTTATGTCATAAATGCTCAAAAAGCAGAGACATGCTCTCCCACCAGCCACTACAACTGGCAGCAAAGATGAACTCTAATAAGTCACAAAAGCCCAAACAGCAGAGGCAAGCTCACCCACCAGCCAGCGCACCAACTAGCACCACAGACGACCTCTACTGGAGAAAAGCCTAAATGGTAGGAACACGCTCTCACATCAGTAGGTTTGCCACCCGGCACCACGGATGACCTTTCACAGGATCCAAATGCCCAAATGGTGGAGGCACGTTGTCACACCAGCCTGTGTGCCCATGCACACCATGACTCAAGCCCCAAATGGCAGAGAGAATTCTTGATGTACAAAACCCAGAGAAGTTCAAATCAAGTCACCGAAAGATTACAACAATAAAAAAGAGCAAAGAATAACTGGTAACAAAAACAGAGGTTACTTTCTTTTTTAAGTTTAAAACTTTCACAGCTACTTATGTACCTTTATAACTTACTATAAGCCTATTATGTGGAAATAATGATTTTAGCATAACTGTTCATTTTTGTCCTTTTTTTTTTTTATTTATTTTTTTTTTTTTATCTTTTCACATTTATAGAGAGAAATTATCCCTTTGTCTTCAGTGCATAGTTATCTCTATTTTACTCCCCGACAGATAGAGAGAGAGACAGAGACAGAGACAGTCAGAGAACCGAACTGTGGGAACTCCCCAGTTCAGCACGTGGGTCCTGCCTGGGCCGGAGCCGGGATTCGATCCTCGGTCCTCATGGCCCCAAAGCGAGCGCTCAACCCGCTGAGCCGTCCCGGCTTTCCCCTATTTTTGTCCTTTTTTAACAATAGAAAGTACTGTATTCTAATTCCACATCAGGCAGCTAAAAGTCCTAACAGTTGCGAACACATTTCTGTCCCTTATTATGTAAAATGATATAAAATGAAGTAAAGCAAAAGGAACATTGCCTCTCTGCAGGGGTGCTTCAGGGTGGTGTGATTTTCTCCCTTGACATCGTTAGACCAGAGAAAGATCCCAGGCTACAGCAAGGACTGGGCTGCAAGAAATGGCAACTGTGGTCCCCTGGGCTCATCGGTGTCCTTAGAGATGGTGAGAAGGGAGACAGACCATCAGATCAGGGAGTGCCCACTAGCATGGTCATGAGCTCCAGAGTCTTGAAGAACACCAGGCCCTGGTTGTAGTCTGTGTACTCCCAGGTGAGGCTGATTTGGCCCAGTGCCAAAACAGCCAGCTGGGGCTTGGTCCCAAACTCCTTCTGGAAGGTTCTCTAAGCCATGACCAGCAGCTCCTTAATCTGAAATTTGTTTGTTGTTTTTTTTTTTGAAGTGGCCATAACTGTTGCCCTGCAGCTTGGCCAGCACAGCTGCTTACACTAAAATTCTACCCAGTGAGCTCCCTTCAGGAGTCTGCATGTAACAGAAACAATCCCTGTTGGTCCTAATCTATAGGCTTAAAGCAAAGAGTCCAAGAATGTGTGGAAACTGGAAACATAAGCAAAAATTGAACCTAAAACTTCATTATTCCAAATAAGTGTTCACTAACAAAGCTTCTGCCAATCGATCACACAAACAGTGGTCTTCAATCAATGTCCCCCTGATAGGAAAAATTTCCCACACGTGAGCTAAGAATAAGATGGTGTCTCCCCCTCTGCCCCGGAGGTACCGCCCAAGATGGCCACTCCTGAGGGTCGGGACTTCTCCGCTGACACCGTCATCACCCCATGAGAACTAACCAACCCCTGAGCTCCAGGGTACCCTCCTGATGCGATCACCCCATACCCAGAAACTCAGCCCTATAAAAGTGAAGCTCTCCAGCCAGGCAGGGCTGAGTCTTTGGGAATTATCGCACTCGGCCCGCCAGCGTAATAAAACTGTATTCTCCCTGATCTCCGTGTGCCATTTGAGTTTCCTCGGACACGGTTTTCTGCAACATCCCTAAAACTATGCCAGTTCTTTCCTAGACTCTGGTTCATGGCTCCAAAACCGAGTGAGCCTCACCTCTTCTTAAAGTCCATTTCCTTCCCAAATCTGTTTTCTTTCTGTCTGACAAGCTTGTTTAGGCAGCTGCTACTTTAAGCAGGAATACAGAAAAGTACCTGGAGACTTGAAACAACCACAGTCACTATCTTGCGTTAAACCAGCCACAGGCAGGTCGGGTTTTATCTGAGTCATCATTTCTGTTCTTGAACAGCAGTTGTGGGGCCACTGCCTGCCGCCTAAAGGAACATTTCTGAGGCAGAAAGTTGGTGGAAATGAAAAGAAGTCTTTATACAAAAACTATTCAATTTTGGAAGAATGGTAGGTTTTTGCCTCAGACCCAATTCTCTCTAAAACACGCCCCCCCCCAAATAATAATAATAATAATAACTCACCACCTCCATCAAGCCAAACCATTCCTAGGCTATATGCAGAGTTTTATCTTCCTCTTTAGAACTTTCATCCTTTGGAGTACACAGGCAGCAGCACAATCTTACAGAGAAATTTCTCAGAAAGCTTGGAGGGCCGTCTCTGCCCTACCTCTGTTTAAATCTTCCCAACAATAATATTATGTGCTCTGGGAGCATCCAGCTTTTCTCTCAATCCCATCTTAGACTGGCAGATCTGCACCCTCCCCTGCCACCATACTATGGAATGGAGTAGGAGGACCTTATCCAGTGTCAGTTATGCTCACCATCCTGCTTACTGTTGCCTCAGTCAACCTTTTTTTTTTTTTTACAGCCCCTTCCTTCTTCCAGCAATATTCCAGTATCAATTCACCAATCTAATACTGTTGGACCTTTAAAATGTTACAAGGACATATAAGCAAAGGCCTCATTTTTCTGTAACAATTTGCTGGCTAAGTCAATAGTCTTACCTATTTCCAGGTCCAGACAACAACAAAACTAAGGGTTGAAACTAAAGGGAAGACTTTAGAAAAATAAGGAAGTCATTGCAAAGTCAAGGATAGCTGGCTGTTCTTAGGAGGTGACAAGAACCACATTGCTAGACAGGTTGGAATCATTGTATTCTAGAGGTGACAAATTTAGCAATGAGGTTAAAAGACAGTCAAAATCGTAAGAAAGGTAGAGAGAAATATATGTGGCATAAAGAAAAATTCCTATGCTTCAAATTATTCACCAAAATTGCATCTCCATGCCTAATGATTTTATCACTAAAAGCATACAATTCATTTTTTAATTTAATGCAAAGTTTTAACTCCTCAATTTTCTTAAAAAAAAAAAGGAAGAAAATCTTAAGCAAAGATAGTGTTTCTAAAAAAGGAGTGAAGAGGAGGAATAGTATTAGCTTTCGAATCCTGTCTCACACAAACCTATAAATTAGCTGACCACAGAGATGACGTCTACTATGATGCAAAAGCCCAAATGAAAGAGACAAGCTCTTCCACCAGCCAGTATGCCAGCAGGTACCACCAACAATCTCTACTATGTCACAAACACCCAAATGGCAGAAACACACTCTCACACAAGCCAGAATGTTGACCAGCACCAGGGTCAAAGGCCCAAAAGGCAGAGACAAAGTATTCCCTTTGTACACATAACAGCAAAGTTTAAACCATGTCTCAAATAGAGTTTTCAAAATAAGCAAAAAATAACTATAACCAAAAACTGAGGTTTATTTTTATTTCAAAATTAAAACTGTCACAGTCTCTTGTATAAATTTACAACTGTCCAAACATCTTTTACAGTTATTCAGAAATAATCTTCTTAGCCTAATTTTATTTCAAACTATGTCTTATTTTAGCAATGCAAAGACCATTCTCTATATTTCTATGAGGCAGCAAAAAATCTTTCATCTTGCAAACACATTCTTATGTCTTTTTATGTAAAATACTATAAAATGAAATAAAGTAAGAGGAACATTGCCACTTTGCATTGAGGGCCTCTGGGTAGAGTTAGTTACTATCTTGACATATTTGACCCAGTGGAGGATCCTAGGCTCCAGCAGTCACTGAGGTGTAGGCAGTGGAAATTCCAGTGGGGCTCATAAGCGTCTTCAGAGGTGGTGAGAAGGTAGACAATGGCATGTGCCCAGGGGCTGCCCACTAGCACACACCAGCTCCAGAGCCATGGGAGGCACCAGGCCCTAGTTGTCCTTCTGCTTCATAATGAGCTTCATGCAACCCTGTGTCAATGTTGTGACTGAGCCTGAGTTTAAGAATGCGTGTAAACTGAGAACATAAAAGCAAAACATGAGCCCACAATTTCCATATGCCAAACAGTGCCCACTAGCAAATCTTTAGCAAAACAATCTTGTGAACAGAAATTCCCAAACAAAGACCCTCCAAAAATTGGCCTGGCCTCACCAGGACCTCAGTTCACAGCCTCAAAACTAGGGAAATTCTCACCCTTTTTTAAAGTCTGGCCTTACAAATCTTAGTCTGGCCTTATTTAGACCTCAGTTTACATTCCCAAATCTTGGACAATTTCCACGTATGTGTTTTATTTTGTCTTCTTCCCAGACCATTATCTTTCCTTCTTGGAAGAATGTAAGGCTAGGAGCTAACGTGGAAGCACAGAGAACTTCCTGGAGAATGAGAAATCACACAGTTCCTCTCTTTGGATAAAGCAGTCAAAGGATGCTAAAGTCAAATGTGAGTCAACATTTCTATTATTGAAAAGCAAATGGGGTCCCTCTGCCCATTGAGCACATTATAGAAGCAGAAGTTGTTGAAACAGAAAAAAAGTTTTTATTCAAAAGCTACGAAATTTTGGAAGAATAGCAGTCTTTTGCATCAGCGTCCATTTCCTTTAACACACCCCTCCCTAAGATAAATCACCCTATCCCCTTCTTTCAGAACAGACAATATTTAGGTTATGCCTGGAGTTTCATCTCTCTCTCACTGTCTGTCTGTCTGTCTCTTTGTCAACTACCCTCCTTTCAGGAGACACAGGTGGCCACCACACAACCTTCTAGGAAAATATCAGAGAAAGTGAACAGTTACATCTCTGCTTATCCTCTGTTTAGATGACCTTGCCAATAGTTCCTTGTGCTCCAGAAGCGTTCATCACTCCTGCCAATCCCATCTTAGACTGGCAGATTTGTAATCTTCCCTGCTACCATGCTCCAAAAAGGAGTAGAAGGGTCCTATCCTCTGTCAATCACACTCCCCAACCTGCTAACCGTCTCCTCAAGCTACCTTCTCTGACAACCCCTTTTTTCTTTTCTTGGTGACATGCCAGGATTTAATCCCGCTTTTAATACTTTTAGATCTTTTTTAATCTTACAAGATCAAATGGATGAAGGTCTTATTATTCTGTAGCTACTTTCTGTTGGTCAAGGGTGTAGTTCTACCCTTGGGTATAGAGAGAGAAAGGAAAGGAAAGGAGAGAAAAGGAAAGGAAAGGAAAGGGAAGAAACAAAAGGAAAAGAAAACTCAGAAATGAACAAAAGCCTTTATGTAAAAAAAACCTTGTGATGTCCAGGTCAGTTGGCTGTTCCTAGGAGGTGGTTGTGTGATGTCTGAAGACTAAATGACTGCACACATTGGCATCTTTGTATTCTAGAGGTAATAAATTTGGTAAGAATGTTAAAAGGCATAATCACAACCACAGGAAAGGTAGAGAAAAAATATAAGACTTAAAGAAAAGTTCTTACCCATTAAATTATTCACTTAAATTGCATTTTCATGCCTAACGCCTTACATTTAAAAAAATCAAACAATTTCTTTTCAACTTAACGTGAAATTTTAATTCTTAGAAACCTCAATTTTTTTTTGAGAACAGAAACAACACTAAATCTAAAGCAAGCACTGAGCTTCTAAATGAGAGAGAAACTAGTATTAGCCCTAGAATTCTGTATCACATCATGTAAATTAACTAGTTACACAGATGACCTCTACTAGGTGATAAAAACCCAACAGGCAGAGGCATGCTCTCTTACAAGCTGGTATGCCAACCAGCACTACAGATGACCATGAATGCTGAAATAACAGAGACATGCTCTCACACCAGCTGGTGGTATGCCAAGAGGAACCATAAATTACTTTTACTGGGTTATAAATGCCCAAATAGCAAAACACATGCTATCATTCTTGCTGATACAGCAACCAGCACCACAGATGACTTTCATTTAGTCATAAAAGCCCAAATAGCAGAGGCATGTTTTCACACCTGCTGCTACACAATTGAGCACCCCATATGACCTCTACTAGGTCACAAAAGCTCAAACAGCAGAGACATGCCCTCACACCAGCCAATGCACCAATTGGCACAATGGCCAATGCCCTAAATGGCACAGGTGGAAGGTTCCTGAGGTACACAAAATAGCAGAGTTCAAACCAAGTCCCCAAAAGATGAAAAAAAGAGGAAAAAAAAATAACAAGCAATTAATAACTGTAACCAAAACTGATATTTCTTTCTTATTCAAGTTTAAAACATTCAGAGCTGAGAATGTGTCATCAAGATGGTGGTATGAGAGGAGCTCTTGAAACCTCTCCTGGAAAGATAGCAATTTAAACAACTAAAATCCAACCAGAGAATCCCTAACCGGGGGTGGTGAACCTATGGCATGTGTGCCCATAGTGGCACGTGGAGCAATGATTTCGGCATGTGGAGCTATGAATACCATTTAAAAAATTATTGTTTATGCTCTTATAGACATAAAAATAATCGATACCTCTATCTCACTTGATGGGTTGGCATGCAAGTCGAGCGAGTATACTCTTATTTCATAAGCTTTGGCACTCAATCGCTAAAAGTTTCGCCACCCCTGCAACAATATACAACCTCAGCTGAGGGGCCCAGTCATCACAAGAAAACATCTAAAGCCTGAGAAAGGGAGGTGAGTGAGAGAGTAAGAATGAGAGCAGTGTGGAGACACATCACAGAGTGTGACCAAGAGACCTAACTGGTGACCAACTTAGAGGTTGACCCAGTGACCAACAGAGGAGAGACTGACTGAGGTTAAATTGTGGGGGCATGAGTTGAGGTGCAGAATGACTCTGGGTGGGTTGGAGGCCTGTACCAAAGGTGAGGCTCAGGCAGCCGGAATGCGGGGTGGACAGCAGAAGTAGGAGCAGATGACTATGGCAAGAGGCCCCAGTGGGAGTGTGAGGGTAGCAGGCGTGGCGTGGTGAGGGCAGCCAGAGAGCAGTGCAGGAGGCTGGAGTGAGGCACCAGCAGCAGCCAGAGCTCAGCACAGGTAAACAGAGTAAGGGTTCAGCTGCCAGAGTATGGGTCTGGTGGCCGGAGCTATGGGCATTTGTAGTGTAAAGCCAGTGACCAGAATAGGAAGCAGGTGTTCCAGTGGCTAGGCGCCAGCAGCAGGAGTGTGCTGGCAGCTGAAGCACAGAGTGGTTCTCATTAAGGCGAGACCCCAGCCAGAGCACTGTGTGGCCTTGGACACAGAGCCTAGCTGCTTCCCCTTGCTCTGTCCCAGAGTTCATCCCACCAGCCCTTCCCAGGGCCTGTATTCAGGGAGCTGCTGCCTAAATGTTGCCATAACCCTTTGACATAAACAGACCTGCACCTTTTCCAACAAACTTCACACCCACAATTCCCACTGAAGCTGGCAGAATTGTCCAGAAAAATTTGAACCATGAGCATGGCAGCTTCTGACTACAGTGGGATCTTAGAGGAATAGAATACCATTGCCCACCATATTGTCCCAAAGAGGAGGCATACAGAGACCAGGAAGACTGAGTAAAAGAAAAGCCCACATTTTAGGTGGTCTCCAACTGTGATAAAACCAAATAACCAAAAGAAAACATTATAAGACAATGCAGCAACACCAGCTAGAAGTAAAAGAAAGATCTCTTCACATTGATGAGAAGAAAAGTACTCAGGTTCAGAAAAAGACACTCTCCAACAGCAATAAGTACCCTAGTGAACAAACATGCTCAGAAAGAAAATAAAAAATCCCCAGAATAGGAACTTGAAGATATCGAATTATATGAGCTAAATGACAGAAAATTCAAGAGTGCAATTCTGAAAACACTCAAAGAGATCAAACAACATTGCCAGAGTATGCAGAGGGAGCTAAGTGATCTCAGAGAGAAAATTGAACCTATAAAATAAAAAATAAAAAATAAAAAATTCTGGAGATAAAAACACAAAAACAGAAATGAAAAATGAAATAGCTAGCATAGGAAGATGGAGAAAAAAATTAGTGAAATCAAAGACAGAAATTTGGAAACATCACAGATGGAAGAAGAGACAGATCTAAGGGCTAAAAGAAATGAAAGATATCTATAAGAACTATCTGGATTGATTAGAAAGAATAACATATGAATAATAGGTGTTATGGAGAGAGCAGAGGATAAGATGGGCACAGTGAATTTGCTCAGACAAATAGTAGATGAGAAAATCCCAAATCTATGGCAAGAACTGGAACTTCAAATTCAGGGAAAACACAGAACCCCTAGCTACTTGAATCCTAGCAGACCCTCTCCAGGGCACATTATACTGAAGATGTCAAAGGTCCAAAACAAAGAAAGACTCCAAGGTAGCCAGAAAAAGAACACCATCATCTATAAAGGAAAGCCCATTAGACTATTATCAGATTTCTTAACAGAAAGTCTACAAGCAAGGACATAGTAGAATAAAGTATTCAAAATATTAAAGGACAAAAAATTAATAGCCAAGAATAATCTACCCAGCAAACTTATCCTTTCAATATGAAGGAGGAATAGAGCCCTTTCCAGACTTACAGACACTGAAGGAATTCTCCAGCACAAGGCCAGAATTTCAAGAAACACTGAAGAAGGCAATTGGAACTGAAACAAAAAATAAAAATAAATAGGAATAAACTGGGACACCAAAACCATAAAAGGGGAGGAAGTAAGGTTTAAAGTTCCAAAGAGAATAGAGATAAGAAGCATTCTTAATAAAAGGAACCACTGCATATATAAAATTTTCTTTTACATCAAGTTATGGTGACCATTCAAAACTTAGAACTGGGACATAAATAAAGAAAAAAGATAAAGAAGGAAAGACAGAGAGAGAGAGGAATAAAAAGAAAAGAATGAAATAAAAGAATGGAAACAGAAAACAATCATAAAAATCATGAAACAGGGGAAGCCGGGATGGCTCAGTGGGTTAAGCACTCACTTTGCAGCACCTAAGACCTAGGATCAAATCCCGGCCCCGGCCTGTGCGAAACCACGTGCTGAACTGGGGAGTGCCCCCAATTCAGTTCTCTCTCTGCCTCTGTCTCTTTATCTCTCTCTCTCTGTCAAAAAATAAATAAATAAATAAAATTAACAAAACAAAAACCATGAAACAAAAATAAGTGATGGAAATTTTAAAAAAAGAACAAAAAAAGTGAACTGTAAGAAGAAAAAAAAAAAGGATAGAATGGCTACAGAAAATCTTAATATATCAAACACCACCTAAATGTAAACAACTTAAACTCACCAATAAAAAGACAAAGAGTATCAAACTGGACTAAGAAAAACAACACCCAATCTTACACTGCCTCCAAAAGACACACCTCACCACAAGGACTAATAGAGGCTCAAAGTGAAAGAGTGGAAAAAAATACTCCAAGCAATGACATCCTGAGAAAAGCAGGTGTAACCATACTTATATCTGACAACACAGACTTCACGATGAAAAAATTAATGAGACAAAGATGTACATTTTTTATGATAAAGGGGACAACACAAGAATAAATGACACACTGATATTTACGCCCCCTACTGAGAATTATCAAAATTTACAAAGCAACTACTAACAGATTTAATAGGAGAAACTGATAAAAACATAACTATAGTAGGGGTCTTAAAAAACCCTTTGATAGACATGAATAGATCATCCAAACAGAAGATAAATAAAGAAATAGCAGCTTTAAATGATATAGTACAGCAACTAGACATAATTGACATTTACAGGATACTTCATCCTATAACACATGACTATACATTCTTTTCTGGTGCACATGGAACATTCTCAAGGATAGACCACATGCTGTGACTCGAAGCTAGCCTCAGCAAATTTAATAAGCCTGAAACTATATCAAGTATATTCTCTGACCACACAGCTTTGAAATTGAATATCAACTACAAAATGATAAGAGGAAAAAATACAGATACATGGAGATTAAATAACATGTTACTAAAAAATGACTGAATCAAAGAAGAAATAAAAAAAGAGATTTAAAAATAAATAAAAATGAATGGCAATGAAGACATAACATACCAAAATTACCAGGATGCAGCAAAACCAGTAACTAGTGAAATTTATATCACTGTAGGCCTATCTGAAGAAACTATAAAAATCGTAAGTAAACGACCTAATATCACATCTTAAAGAACTAGAAAAAGAACAAAGCACACTCAAAGTCAACAGAAGAAAGGAAATAACAAAAATTAAAGCAGAACTAAATGAAATGGAGAATACAAAATCAATAGGAAAACTTAATGCAACAAAAAGTTGGTTCTTTAAAAACATTAATAAAATTGAAAAAACCCTGGATAGGCTCACCAACGGAAACAGAGAAAAGACACAAATAATCCAAATTAGAAATGAAAGAGGGGAAATTACAACTGATACCACACAAATACAAATGATCAAAAAAAGAATACTATGAAGGGCTATATGCCACCAAATTTTGCAAACTAGAAGAAATAGACAAGTTTCTAGAAATGTGCAGTCAGTCTACCTAGACTGAATCAAGAACTGAATAATCTAAACAGACCAATCAATAGTAAGGAAATTAAAACAATCATCCAAAACTTTCTCAAATCATTAGTCCAGAACCAGATGGTCTCACTAATAAGCTTTACCAGGCATTAAAAAGAAACTAACACCTATCCTCCTCAAACTTTTCCAAAAAATTGAAGAGGCAATACTTCCCCACTTATTCTTTGAGGCCAACATCACCCTAATACCAAAGCCTGGTAAAGACATCACAAAAAAAGAAAACTGTAGAACAATATCTTGGATCGATACCAATGCACAAATTTTAAACAAAAACTGCAAATAAAATATAATAATTCATTAAAAAGATTATACAGAACAATTAAATAGGATTTATCCCAGGGGCAAAAATATAGTTCAACATAAGCATATCAATCAGTGTCATAAACCATATAAACAAAATAAAAGATATAAACCACATGATTATATAAATTAAAGCAGAAAAGGCGTTAGACAAAATACAACATCCATTTATGATCAAAACACTTAATATGGGTATAGAATAAAAGTGCCTCAATGTAATAGAGCCATATAGAACAAAGCCTAGCAAATATCATACTGAATGGAAAAAACATGAACATTTTCTTCTAAAATCAGAAACAAGACAGAATGTCCCCTGTCACCACTGCTAATCAACATAGTACTGGAAGTTCTAGCCAGAGCCATTAGGCAGGAGGAAGAAATAAAGGCATCCAAATTGGGAGTAAAGAAGTTAAACTGTCACTTTTTGTAGATGACATAATCCTTTATATAGAAAACCAAAACCCTAAAGACTCCACCAGAAAACTATTACAAATAATAAATGAATACAGTAAAGTAGCAATATACAAACTCAATGTACAGAAATCTACAGAATTTTTATATACGAAAAATGGAACTTCAGAAAAAGAAATGAGAAAAAATGATATCTTTTGCGATCAAAATGAAAAGAAGAAAATACTTAGGAATAAACTTAATAAAGGATGTGAAGGACTTATACACAGAAAACTATACGACACTATTAAAAGAAATTGAAGAAGACACAAGTAAATAAAAATATATTCTGAGTTCGTGGATTGGAAGAATCAACATAGTTAAAATGACCATATTAGTTAAAGCAATATACAAATTTAATGCAATTCCCCAAAAAATCTGACATTCTTTATGGAAAAAACAAAACAAACAAAAAAAACAAACATCTGATTCCTACAGAACCACAAGAGACCCAAAAGATCCAAAGCTCCTACAAAAAAAACAAAACATAACAAAAAAAACCCAACAGAATAAAGTTGGAGGCATCATGCTCCCCATCTTCAGTCTACACCAAAAAGCATCAATAATCAAAATAGGTTGGTATTGGCAAAAAAATTGGACATACAGAATAATGGAAGAGAATAAAAAACAAACAAACAAACAAGAAATAAACTTACAAATATAAGGACAGATAATTTTTGACAACAAAACAAAATATATTTAAGATGGAGAAAAAGTCTCTTTAGTGAATGGTGCTGAGAATATTGAAAAAACACACACAGACACACACAAAAATTAATCTGGTCTGTGAACTGTCACCATATACCAAAATTAACTCAAAGTAGATTACAGAGCTTCATATAAGACCCAAACAATGAACTGCAATGAAGAAAACATCAGTACTAAACCTATAGACCATGGGTTCAGTGAGGAGTTTATGAACTTAACCTCAAAGCCAAAGAAAGTAAAAGCAAAAATAAATGAATGAGACTATAGATTCTGCACAACAAAGGAAACCATCAACAAAGTAAAAAGGAAACCCAACTGAATGTGAGAAAATACTTGCAAACAATGCCTCTGATAAAGTGCTAACACCTAAAATATATAAAGAACTCATATAACTCAACAACATAAAACAAATAATTGGGGAAAACCAGGATGGCTCAGTGGGTTGAGCGCTCACTTTGCAGCGCTGGGGATTGAGGATCGAATCACGGCCCCGGCCAGTGCGAACCCATGTGCTGAACTGGGGAGTTCCCCCAGTTCAGCTCTCTCTCTCTCTCTCTCTCTCTGTCAAAAAAAATAAAATGAAACAAATAATGATAGAAAAAGATGGCGGCATGAGAGGAGAACGCCGATAACTGCCTGGGAAGGGCCTTGTGAACAGAGGGGAATCCACAGGGAAACCCTGAGAAGCAACCTCAACTAAGAGAACCACACAATGCAGAACACCACCCAAAGGTTAGAGAAAAAAGGGGAGAGCGGGAGAGGGAAGGGGAAGCAGCAGTTTGGGAACAGAGACTCAGAGAGCGGCCCGGGGCTGGCAAAAACAAAGGGGGATTGGGGGACTACGGTCAAAGTGGAGATGGATTGAAGGCGGGCTGGAAGTTGAGACCTAGGGAGCGTGGAAGCCCCACAAGACTGTGGACAATTTAACATCTGATCTCAAGGGACAGCACGCACTGCCCTAATCACATCACGGAGCCTAAAGTGGGACAGGGACTGTGGAGCAGGGCGGCTGCACTTCCCGGCGGGCGGAGTGAGAGCAGGGCACCAGCCCGCAACAGCTCAGCACCCCTGATTTACGGAGGAGATTGACTGTGAGGGAGCGCCTTCTGAGGACAGGGCTCTTGGAGTGAGGGCTGGGGCTTGAGTGGGCATAGCTGCATTTGACATGCTTAGAGTGAATCCGGCGGTCTCAACGGAGTCGGGAGCATAGAACAGCTACCGCCCGAGCTACAGCCTGTGCACACAGGGCTTTCGATGCCCCGCCCACCAGGCCCCTACAGCACCTCTGCCTGCGCGCAAGCACGCAACTGGGCTTTCTGTGCCCCGCTCACCGGGCCGCTGCAGCACAGCTGCCTGGTCGGGAGCATGCAACCAGGTTTTTGGCATCCCGTCCACCAGGCTGCTAGGGCGTTGCTGCCCATGCACACAACTGGGCTGCAGACTATGCGGCCAGCCAGGGTCTCAGCCAAGCCCTAGCCCACCCAAATGCTGCCCTATGGGTGCAGCTCACAAATACAATTGAGGGAGGGGCAGCCAGGCAGAAGAGAGAAAGACAGGAGCTAGTGCGCCCTGCCCACACTGAACCACCAGCCGCCCCGCTGAAAGAGGAATCTGCTATTGTGTTTCAGGCCCGCCCTAGCTCCTACTCACATTCCCCCACCCCCAGCCACACCTTTACTACCTTGCTATCTAACAGCTAAGACAGCAACCTGAAGTGCCCCAGGACACAGAAGCTGTCTGCTTCCCCCAATCCTTTCCCAAAATCTCCTTCTCCCACAACTGAGCCCAAAAGAAAAAATAAAGAGAAACTCATCTGATAGGCAACCCCCCAGAGAAAAAACATACTCATGCCTAAAGCAAAAAGAACCACATCAAACACAATGCACAGCTCAGAATCCAAAGCCCCTCCAGAAGATCAGGGCATTCTTTAGTAAAGGACCTTGCACACTTGGAATCAAATCTAAGTGAAACAGAATTCAGGGCTGCAATAACCAAGACACTCAGAGAGCTCATTCAATGCTGGCAAAGTACCCAGACACTGTTAAATGACCACAACAAGAAATTTTTCTGAGCAAAATGAGTACTTTACCAATAAAATTGAGAAGCTAGAGCAGAACCAAAAGGAACTCCTTGAAATGAAAGGCATCATGGGAGAGCTGAAAAGAGAACTGACCAGTATAGGAAACAGGGATGACCAGCTAGAGGAAAGGATGAGTGAAATTGAAGATACAAACATGGAAATGTCACAGAGGGAAGAAGAAAGGGAAAGGATAATCAAGAGAAATGAAAGAGTCCTACAAGAACTCTCTGACTCCATCAGAAAGAACAATATTAGAATAATAGGGGTACCAGAAGGAAGCGAGATGAAATCTTCTCAGAGTCTACTAAAACAAATAGTGGATGAAAATTTCCCTAACCTGTGAAAAGCATTACAGCCCCAAATCCAAGAGGAAAATAGAAGCCCTACTTACCTAGACCCTAGCAGATCTTCTCCAAGGCACATTGTTCTGAAGATGACAAAAATCAATGACAGAAAAAATCCTCAAGGCTGCCAGGGAAAAACAAAATATAACTTTCAAAGGGAAACCTATCAGGCTGTCACCAGACTTGTCGGCAGAAACTCTGCAAGCCCGGGGGGAGTGGACCCCAATCTTCAAAATATTAAAAGAGAGAAATTTCCAGCCAAGAATTAACTATCCAGCAAAATTAGCCTTTAGATATGAAGAAGGAACTAAGTCCTTTACAGATATACAGAAGCTGAGGGAATTCTCCAGCTCAAAATCGCCACTCCAAGAAATACTAAAGGAGGCTATCTGACCTGAATCAAGAAATCAAAATAAATGGAAAAAAGTTGGGACAACAAAAAAATAAAAAGGAAAGAAGAAATGGATACAGGATATCCTCATATATCAATCATCACTCTGAATGTAAATGGACTGAACTCACCAATAAAGAGGCACAGGGTAGCAGACTGGATTAAAAAACAAAATCCAACCATATGCTGCCTACAAGAGACACACCTCAGCCACAGGGACAGACATAGACTCAGGATAAAAATATGGAAAACAATACTCCAGGCAAATGGCAGTCAGAGAAAAGCTGGAGTGGCCATAAGAATTTTGGATGAAAAAGACATCAGGATAAAAAAAATAATAAGACATAAAGATGGACATTACATCTTGATAAAAGGGACAATACAACAAGAAAATATGACACTCATCAATATATATGCTCCAAATCAGGAAGCACCAAAATTTATAAAGCAACTACTAACAGAACTAAAAGGAGAATTTGACAAAAATACAATTATAGTAGGGGGTCTAAACACTCCCCTGACAACATTGGACAGAACATCCAAGCAGAAACTAAATAAGGAGATTGAGCTTTAAATAATACATTGCAGGAAATGGACATAATTGACATTTACAGGTCAATTCTACAACAAATGGCTATACATTTTACTCTAGTGCACATGGAACATTTTCAAGGATAGACCATACCCTGGGACGTAAATCCTACTTCACCAAATTTAAGGGCATCCAAATCATACCAAGTGTATTCTCAGACCACAAAGCGTTGAAACTTGAGATCAATTGTAAAATATCAAGTGCAGAGAGAACCACATATACATGGAGAATGAACAACATGCTATTAAAAAGTGACTGGTTCAAAGAGGAAATAAAACAAGAGATTAAAAAATTTGTAGAAACAAATGACAATGAAAACATGACATACCAAAATTTCTGGGACACTGCGAAAGCAGTATTAAGAGGGAAATTTATATCATTAAAGGCCTATCTCAAGAAACAAGAAAAACTACAAGTAAATACCCTCACATCTCATCTTATACAGCAAGAAAAAGAAGAACAGACGTCCCCGAAAGCCAGCAGAAGAAAAGAATTAATAAAAATCAAAGCAGAACTTAATGAAATTCAGAATAGAAAAACAATAGATAAAATTAACGACACAAAGACCTGGTTCTTTGAAAAAAATCAATAAAATTGACAAACCACTGGCTGGGCTCACCAAAGTACAAACAGAAAAATCTCATATTTCCAGAATACGGGACAATAGGGGAGAGATTACAACTGATGCTGCAGAAATACAAACAATCATAAGAGATTACTATGAAAGACTCTATGCCAACAAATTTGACAACTTAGAGGAAATGGACAAATTTCTAGAAACATACAGTTTACCTAAACTGAACCAAGAAGATTTGGATAACCTCAATAGACCAATCAACAGTACAGAACTTGAAACAATTATCAAAAAATTGCCCAAAGGCAAAAGGCCTGGACCAGATGGCTTTACCAATGAATTCTTCCAGTCATTCAAAGAAGAATTAATGCCCATCCTCCTCAAACTACTCCAGAAAATTCAAGAGGAGGCAGTACTACCCAACTCTTTCTATGAAGCTAATATCTCCCTAATACCAAAACCTGGGAAAGACAATACCAAAAAGGAAAACTATAGGCCAATCTCACTGATGAACAATGATGCAAAAATCTAAAATAAAATTTTAGCTAACAGAATACAACAATGCATTAAAAAGATTATTCACCATGACCAAGTGGGATTCATCCCAGGGGCACAAGGATGGTTCAACATACACAAATCAATTAATCCAGCACATAAACCAAACCAAGGATAAAAACCACATGATTATCTCAATCGATGCAGAAAAAGCATTCGACAAGATACAACACCCATTTATGATAAAAACACTGAATAAAATGGGAATTGAAGGAAAGTACCTCAACTTAATTAAGGCCATATATGACAAACCCTCAGCAAATATTATACTGAGTGGGGAAAACCTGAAGCCTATTTTCCTAAAATCAG
>PVKE010030379.1:0-19667 GCA_004027555.1 Craseonycteris thonglongyai
TGAAAAAGATAAAGGAGACAGTGGGGAGTTTACCAACCAGAAAACAGTTTTTAGAGGAATCTTCATATATATATATTTTTTATTTATTTATTAATTTTGACAGAGAGAGAGAGAGAGAGAGAGAGAGAGAGATACAGAGACAGAGAGAGAACTGAACTGGGGGAGCTCCCAGTTCAGCATATGGTTCCGCACAGGCCGGAGCCGGGATTCGATCCTCAGTCCCCAGCGCTGCAAAGTGAGCGCTCAACCCACTGAGCCATCCCGGCTTCCCCCCTTGGTATCTTTAAAAAACACAAGGGAAGTCATCTCAAAGTAGCATACCTAAAATCACCTCTCCCGACTCCCTCAAGCTCCCAGGTGTAAACATCTTCTGCTTACTTGGCTCCCTTTTAATTATCTTCAGACCACAAGGGTGAAATAAAACTTTCCAAAATTTAAACTATTATTTAGTTCTCCCTTAACTTCCCTTCTCCCTTACTCTAGTTCCTCCACACATTCGTAAGTCACTGCCTCCCTCTCTGCTTTTACAACTGCCATACATGGTAAATGTCACAAACATTTTTAGTAATTGGGCTAAAATTAGGAATATAAAGCAGAAAATAAAGTGCTCTATGGTTTCAAAAATAAACTTCAAAATTATTTTCATAATGGAGTGCCATCTGAGCATTCAAAATTATATTAGCCTCTTTTAAGTCTCATGATAGAAAGAGCAAGTTACCTTAGAACAGACCTGTTTATTATTTGAGGGGAGGAAAATGAAATGAAATACAATAGGCAACTTGGGAAAATGTGCAACAGGACCTCTCTTGGAATTCAGAGATCTAGGGTGAAGATGGATTAATTTGCATAAATTGCTCAAGAAACTTCAGACAGGAAAAGGATATAGATCCCAAACCTTACTGAGTAAAATCAGAAGTTAGAAAAACTGTAAGTATACATTAGGACATTCTAAACAAAGGTTTGCTATCAGGAAAAGACAACAATGCCCCCAAAGCAGAACTAAGCAGGAAGCACAGAAGTGTTGGTAACTGAAACCTAAGACTGCAATTCTCAAACTCTGGTATACCTGAGAATTATCTGGAAAACTTGTTTAAAATGATAATTTCCAGGCTCTACTTTAGAGATTCCGTTTCAGTATTTCTGAGATGGGCCTAGTAATTTCCATTTTTAACTAGTTATCCTAAGTAATTTTCTCACCACACTTAAAAGAAACAAAGAATGCTGACCCAAGGGTTTGTAGGATTAAGTTCCTTAAGCATAGAAGGAAGCCAAAAGCCTCCGCAGAACAGTAACTGAACTAAAAGGGTTTTAAATGGGAAGCTAATGAAAGAAACTCCCCTGTAGCCTGTGAGACTCCCATCAGTCAGAAGGGATAACACATCCTTTAACAGAGATACCATATGGCAATAAGAAGTACAGTAACAGCAAGTGTAAACTAATCAGACAACCAGTTTTTTCCCTTCCTCTAGAAGTAAAACTGATCCCTTTGGACTGAGTCCATAGAGTTCTGTGTGGAGGAGGAAATATCAAAAGAAAAGTACTCGGCTCTATGTTAATGATATCATGACTGTATTGTATCCCATGCTGATAATGATAAAGTACACTAAGAAATTCTAAGCAAATAGGTATAGTTATTAAAATTAAACATAGGCTTTATTGCACTACCCTTCTTGGCTAAAAACGTATCAAATGCTCTGTCTCTCGTGTGCTTGCTGTTCATATTCTGAAGATGCAAGCCATTCACTTTGTTCTTAAAGCATTTTCTTTATAAAACTGAAACAGAGCTGAGAGCTGATTTGGGGGCTAAATCGGTTTAGCCAGCACAGGCTTTAGAATCTGTATAGAGTAACTGCCTCTAAATCTTATGGGAATTGACTCAACTGACTCATTATAGCTTAATTTAGAATTCTATTCACACTAAACACTCCAATTTCATGATCTGAAGTCACAGATCTTCTGAAGTTTAAACCCAATTCTAGTTTTAGTATCTCAAATAAAGTCAGGTGGACACCATTCCTTTGGAGGTGCAATGGGAAACATAGGAGGGCAGTAAAAACTTTACCTCTGCAACCCCCTTCCTCACTACGGACAAATGGGAATCATAAAAGACGTCCCAAGGGCAACTGTATTCTTTTCCCCAAATGACCTAGGGCCTCCCTCTCTCTGTTTTAACTTTTAGAAAGCAAGCCTACCTTGCTAATTCATTTGGAATTCAAGCATACTGTGACCTCTAGGATCTAAAAGCACTAGAATCACAAAGTCAGATAAAAGAGGCCTTGGGCTTCAAGCCACTGACTTGAGCTCAATAGTCAAGTCAATTTGGCTTTCCTGGAGGAAGACAAGTGAGTCTCCCTCAAATAAAATGGTTCAAGAGGAAATGACATCACTAGAAATGTCAGACACAGCTTTTAAAAGTGGGCCATTTAAGGTTTGGCTCATGCATAGGAAAACTCCCTTGATTAGCTTCTGGAAGGCATCCTTCCCCCTACAAAACAGCCTCTCACTACTGAGCTAGTCATCTGCCCTGTCAGAAAAACAGGCCTAATTCTTCTTCCTCTACTCTAAGAGGACATATCCCCCTACTTCCATACTCCTGAAAGCTAAACTGCCTGAAAGCAGAGATTGTGCCTTCCCTGAGTTCTTAAAGACTGTTTCAGAATTCATCAACACAATTTGTCAAAGTATCAAAAAAAATATGTGAGGAAATAAGAAATATTGGGCTTAAGGCTATAACCAGATTTATTTTAGAGAAATTATTTTCAAATAAAGCAGGAACCCAAAAGGTAACAGTATTTTTTCAACTCACCTTAATACAGCCAACTATTGTAGTTGTAAGAGCAGAATTATACTGAGTGCAGAGTACTGTGGCATACATTAAGATAAACCTGGAATGAAGAATAAAGAGGTATCTTATAAGATCCAGTTGCTTACTTTATAGTAGTCTCTAAACAAGAGAAAGTGTTGGCTATTCTAGCACATTCTAGTCACTGACTGATTGTGAGCATTTACTAGCTCACTGCTTTTTTTACTGAAGCTTCAGATTTTTAAAAATTTCATTAAAAAGAAATACCTGTCCATTTACTGAACAGGCGTTTTTCCGTTACCTTCACCAAAACCTTGAAACCATCATGCATAATTATGAGTATTCTGTTTAAATCATATTCCTACTGATTCACCGAATCCAGACAGAAAGCTCACAGACACTGGCTCAGGTATGCACTTCTCATTAGGACAATATTACCTCTGGACCAGAATGAAGGCAAGAGAGATTCTTTAGAACAGAAGAGAACCAAACTAGAACTACTTTAAGAAGTTTAGTGTTTGCTTTGGCAGCACATATACTAAAATTGGAAGAAGTTCACTTAATAACTAAGTGGCAGCAGTTGGAACTCCCAGAGGATTCTGAGTACTAAGTACTCAGTACTAAACTAACATACCATTTATTTTGAAGCACCAACTCACTATATACCTAGCCTGTGGCAGATCCAGTCATAAATGTCAACTGAACTGACTGGTTGAAAAAAAAAAAGACATTAGAAAAATATGGAGGTGAAAAGAAGACATCTGCAGATAACCTCTGGCCTTCTATATATACTCTTCTAACAGGAAGATACCTGGCAGTGGGGAGTCAAACAACCCCAAAATCAAGGCCTGCAACTACCATCTATTAATTGTGCAAACTTAAGACAATTTACTTGAGTACTGACCCTGTTTTCTCATAGGTAAAGGAACAACAATATCTGCCAAATGGTCGACGGAAAAATAAAGTAAAATAATGCATGAAATATAATGGTGAAAAATAATGTTGAAATATAATGGTGCTTATAACATATTAGGTTACTGGATAAATATTAGTCTTTCTCCATCCTTCTAAGCATAACTTTGGGATAAGTTTAGTTACCCTGAGGATACATTCTCAAGGGCTATGAAACCATCTGAATTTGAAGGTTTGATTATCCTAAGTTGATACACTGAAGAGACAGAACAAGATACTGAAGAATGAGGCAAAAGGACACTAGAATACATTACTCTAGGAAAACTATCTGCTAACAAGGCAACAAAGGCTTACCCCATCACACAAGAGAGGGTGAACTGCAGAAGAAAGAGGGTGTCAGCCCAGCCTTCGAAATCCATTGCCTGTAATATATGAGAAAGGAAAGCATTCAGTTTTAGAGCAGGACCACATAGATACATTTCCTTGCATCACTCAAAGTATAGAGAGTGATGTTCATGAATTTCATATATATATGATTTCATATGGAACCAATAAGCAGTTTCAGAAGGTTTTCTCTTTTTGAAAATGTAATGTGAAGATTTTGTACTTCTCCCTGTTGGTACAAAGAAATTGGTATTTACTTGCATAAGTCATATCTAGCAAATCTCAGCAGTTCTCTCATATGCTTACCATTAAAGGATTTCTAAAAACATTAAAACATTATTTTCTCACAGAAACACATGAAAGCTCAGGTTTATCCTTAGTTTTATATCAATGCAGCTGAGTTCTGTACAGGAAGAATTGCTCCTTTAAAATAGTTGATTGTAAAAGCAAGTTTTTTGTTGTTTTGTTTTTAGGCCAAAAACAAAGGAATGGAGACATGAATGAGTTCGTTGAAAATTTCATCTTTCATCCAAGTGGGAGAGTTTCTCCTCAAGTACATTATTTTTCTTGCAATATGAGTATGATAAGTAAATCTGAGAAACAGTCTATCTTTTACATCTCTGCCAACTTGTCCAGGTTCAACTCTTGCCACTTTGACATAAATCTCACAACTCCAGAGTTCCAGCAATACTGGGCTTCTTGTGGTTTATAAACCATAACATGCAGTTTCATTCTCACATGCCTTTGTACCTGGAATGCTCGTCTCCTAAACACTTATCTGACTCATTCACCCATCACACTAAGGGGCAAGGAGCTCTTTTGTGGGGCTTTCCCTGATTAAGAACTTCCTTTGTGCCTCAGCAGATATACTTCTCTATAAGGTGCTTATCTTTCTAAACTGTATCTTTCTTAAAGATTTATTTTTATTTTTATTGTTTTTGATAAGAGAGAGAGACAGAGAGAGAGATACAGAGAGAGAGAGAAGGGGGAGGGCTCAGAACAGTCTCCATAGCTGCACATCATTTCTTTTTTCACATAGTTTCATTCCACAGGTGGGCGCGGGGCTGCACAGGGCAGAAACTGGGCCAGGGTTTTGCCCCAGTGAGAACTGAACTGGGGGCACTCCCCAGTTCAGCATATGGGTCTGCACGGGCCAGGGCCGGGATTTGATCCTCGGTCCCCAGGGCTGCAAAGTGAGCGCTTAACCCACTGAGCTATCCCAGCTTCCCCTCCATATATTTTTATGTTATTAATTTTTATTTTAATTCTGTTCTGCTCAGGGGACATATTTTGTATGGTTTCAATTCTTTTAAACTATTAACACTTGTTTTATGGTCCAAAATATACTTTATCTTGGTAAACGTTCCATGTATACTTGAAAAGAAAGTATATTCTGTTGTTATTGAATAAAGTGGTTTATACATGTAAATTAGGTCAAGTTGTTTGATGGTTTTGTTCAAGTCTTCTGTATCCTTAATGACTTCCAGTTTGTTTTATTAATTACTGAAAATATTAAAATCTTCAACTATAAATGCAGATTGGTTTACTTATCCTTTCTGTTCTACTAGTTTTTGCTTCATATAGTTTGACGCACTTTCATCACATATGAGTACATACACATTCAGGATTGTTATGTCCATTCGTTATGTTAAACCTCAGAGCATTGTGAAAAGTCCCACTTTATGTTAGGGCTTCCTTTATGTTTATCCTATGTAAAGTTGGTTGAGCTCCTTTTATGTGTAGGTTTAGAGTTTTCATCAAATTAAAATAACAATTCAGTCATTTTTTCAAAATTTTATGCCCCCTCTATCGTTTTTCCAAGACTGTAGTTACACATATGTTACACCTCTTGATATTATTCCACATGTCACTAATAATCTCTACACTTTTTTTCCAAGTCTTTTTTCCTCCATGTGATTCATCTGGATAGTTTTTATTGTTATTCATTTAAGTCACCAATCTTTTCTTCTGCAGTGCCTAATCTGCTGCTTACTACCATCTGCATTATTTTTAAATTTGGGTTGTATTTTTCACCCCTAAAAGTTCTATTTGGAGTTTTTTATATTGTTATTTTCTCTTTTCATCACTTTTCCCTCAACAATCCTTCACATCCTGTTGTCTAATGTCTAAAAAACATTTATCATAAATTTTGGTATTCTAGTAGGGTAAGGCTGGAAGGTAAATCCTATCCCTGTTATTCCATCATGGATAGAAGTAAAAGACCATATTCACTTACTGATTTGAAGAATACACCTATATTAGAAGATGCTTCCACTGGGAAGCTTTGCACAAAAACCTGTTTCACATTAATCTCTTTCCCGTTAAACTTTCCAGAATCATAAGTGCTAGTTTTATCTAACATTGTATGTGTGTGACTATGTATGTGTATACATGTAACTATTTGTATGTACATGATTCTATACAGACATTGTGAATGCCTTGATGGTTTATATCTGAATCCACAGTGCTTAACAAAGTCATCAGCAAATAGGTGTTCAATAATTGTTTTGGATGAATGAATAATAAAAGAATTCATGCACATAGTTTTGTGTTATGTTCTTTCATACCTGTAAACATAACCTCTTCTCTGATGAAAAACCATTAAAGCACAATAAAGCATAGGCCTAGGGCTCAGGAGATTAGCCTCTACAAGCAAGACTAAATTCTTTAAGAGCAGGGACTTTGCCATATGTCATTTCTGCATAGCTCCAAGCACTTGGAAATATTAGGCACAAATACTAGTTGAGATGGATTAAACATCCATAATCTGTGACTCTGCATCACTTTCTATAGCAGATGAACTGAACTTTCCTTTATAATATAACACATAATTACTCTTATCTGATACTAAACAGATTTCAAGTTTCATATCAAATCTGTATAATTTAAAACTTTCTTATAATGGTCAAAGATCATTTTACCAGCATACAACTCATCAGTTTTTGCAGTGAGTTAAAATTTTTTTTTCCTTTGAAGAGAGAAGACATAATCCAGCAAACCATCAAGTGAATATTGGAAGTATCTTTGGGAATATTACCAGTATCCTGCATGAAATGCCACTATACCTAAAAAAAAAAAAAAAAAAAAAAAAAAAAAAAAGCAGTGCACCAGGATTCAGGAGCCCATCATCTTGTGCCACCTCACCATGCTTAATTAATGATGCCAGACTTAGCTTCTGTGAGTCAGGTTAAACTGCATGTATATTAAGGCTCCTTTCAGTTCTATCCTGAGTGTTGGATCAGTTTGATAAGCAGAAAACTTATTTCACCCAAGCTCAATCACAAAAGAAATCTCGGCCTAAGAACTTTTCTCAACTCTAAATTATCCTCCTTTTCTGGATAACCTAGTCTTTTATCCCAAAGTCACTAACAGAATAAGCTAGTATGTTAGACCTTGATAATTCTCTGAACATTTTCTGTATTATGTAAAAAGAAGAATAAGGCCTATCTTTCAGGGTTGTTATCGGAATTATAAACATGGATATAATACGTGACATGAAGGAGGTCCAGTTAAACAAATGATGTCAGTTATTATACATAAACATTACTTTAAAATTTTTTGGGCACGCTGGGATGGCTCAGCGGGTTGAACATTTGCCTTGCAGCCCCAGGGTCCAAAGATCGAGTCCTGGCCACAGCCCATGCAGACCCATATGCTGAACTGGGGTGTGATTCCCCTGTAGGAGGCCCCCAGTTTGGTTCCCGCCAGGGCAAGCTTCTCATGTAGAAGGCCCCTGATTCAACCCCCCAGGTCATAGGAGTGTGCCTCCCATCACGGGTGGCCCCTGGCTGGTTCCCACACTGTGCAGCCTCGGGCCCACCCATGTGGAATGAAAATATGTTGAAAACTAATGACGTACAACTATGGATACTGCTCTAGGCCCTACCTCTTCTCTCTCTGTCAAAAACAATAAAATAAATGTTTTTTAAAAATGTTTTTATCAGTGTCCTAAAAGTGCGAAGTACCATATTTTTCCATATAATAGATGCTCCCCATGTGTAAGACAACCCCTGCTTTTCTAACCCAACATTAAGATATTAATACACGGGTCACTTGCATATAAGACAACCACAATTTTTGGTCTAACTATTTTAGACAAATGTATCATATTAAACACACAAAAATACAGTAATCAATTATTTGGCAAAGACCTCAAATAAACCTCTCCATACACCTGAGCTCTTCCCTTCCTTTAAGCTCCAAATAACTTCTCTAATTTAGATATACAATTTGACATCTACTAAGTCCCAACCACATGCCATGCCCCATGGTAGGCACTATAGTAAAGATGTTTTGGGGAAGCCAGGATGGCTCAGCAGGTTAAACGCTCACTTTGCAGTCCCAGGGACTGAGGATCGAATCCCGGCCATGGCCCATGCAAACCCATATGATGAACTGGTGTGTGCTTCCCATAAGGGAGGCCTCCTGTTCAGTTCTTGTCCCTCCCCAACCCCCTGTTCAGCCCATGGCTCAAGGGGGCATGCCTCCCATGTTGGAGGCCCCCAGCCCAGTTCCCACCCTGCATGGCCCCAGCCCACCTGTTTGGAACAAAACCATATCAAAAACTGACGAGAGGAGAAGCCAGATGGCTCAGTGCGTTAAGCACTTGCTTTGTAGCCCTGGGGTCTGAGGATCGAATCCCGGGACTGGCCCATGCTGACCCATATGCTGAACTAGGGTGTGGCCCCCAGTTCCATTCTCTCTGGGGCGAAGTTCCCAAGTAAGAGGCCTCTGGTTCAGCCCCCAGCTCACAGGAGTGTGCCACCCAAGTGGGAGGCCCCCAGCCTGGTTCCTGCCCTGCATGGCCCCTGCCCACCTGTATGGAACGAAACCATGTCTAAAACTGATGATGTATAACTATGGAGACTGCTCTGGGCCCTCCCTCTTCCCTCTGTCTCTCTCTTTCAAAATAATAAAAATAAATCTTAAAAAAAAAACAACTGATGACATACAGCTATGGAAACTGCTCTGGGCCCTCCTCCTTCTCTTTGTCTCTGTCAAAAACAATAAAATAAATCTTAAAAAAAAAAAAAAGGATGTTTTAGTTGGGTTTGCTGATAATGAAGGAACAAACTGTGGCAATTAAGAAGTGCTTTATAGTTTACAAAGTGCTTTTGCATACCTCATGTAATTTGATTGCCACAACAACCACATGAGGTAGAAAGGCCAAGCCTTATTATCCCAACACAATCAATGATTTATTCTAGGTAACAGATAGTAGAAGATGAACTTGATTCTATACACTCTTAAGGCCAAGCTTCTATACACTGAAGCCCTAGATATATACTATACAGTACCTCTTGGGAAAATAACTATGTAGAATATTAAACAAATCTCATGGACATGATTCCATTTACAAAAATTCAAAAATAGAAAAATAGTTCTCATGAGATTTTTTCCTTCCCTATATATTCAGCCTGCCTCTGGAGAAAGTCAGTCTATGGCACAAACAGCGTATTGTATTCCTGCTTCGCAACAGGAATAGATCTTTGACTGCAGCAGAACAAGCAGAAGCCATTAAAAAATATAGCTGTAGGATAAATATGACCCTAACTGTACAATGGAGTCCACTCTTGCTACCATAAAGATAGCATTACAACTAAATTAAAATAAGATAAAACAAAACAGTAAAAGCTACTGCTTATTAAGTGCCTACTATGTTCCAGGTTCAGAAATGTTAAGTAACTTTCACACAAGTATTCAGTTAATAAGTGTCTACTCAGCTCCACAACCTATTATCTTTCTGTCTGTACTACTAGAGAAAATCAAAGGCAAGGCAATACATTCTGAATTTTGTCTCCTAGACGGTTCCACACAGTTGTCATTGGATCACCGAGTTAAAAAGTGGGAGTTCTAATTCTAACTCTTCCACTGTCTGTGAGGCCATCATAGTCATTTAACCTCTTTAAGCCTCTACCATATTACAAATATAGAGAAATGTTTGCTCCATCTGCCTTGTGCGAATCAAATGAGAATAAAATGCAAGTCACTTTAAATGTATACGTACAAAATTTACATATAGAAGATTATTATTCACTTAAATTTCTACCACTACTATCTCTCAGTAATAGATTTGCAGGTGAATTTGTCTTCTGCCTAAGACAGAAACCATAGTGAATAGAAAAAAAAAAAAAAAAATTGAAACAAAACAAAATTTCTGCCTCTAGAGGAAGCTGATAAAGAGTCACTGTAAAGAAAATGATGTGCTTGGTCATTCCGTGTGACATAAAGCTAGAAAGGCTCTCTGACAAGGCCTGCAATCTTCAATCTTGGCTGAGTAGAGGCTATGCTTACAGACTGAACATACAAATATGCTTTCTTAGGCTTTCCTTCAGTTTTGAACAAAGTGTCTGGTTCTGTAGGTGCTGGTGGTGTAATGTAATACCATAGGCCAAAAGTCACCACAGGCATGAAATGAATATGGCTTAATCAATGGGCAAATGGGATATATGGACTTCCTAAAACTAAGCATTTGGTCTGAATAAGACTTTTATTTAAGTAACACTATTTAGTCAAAAGTTTAATGAAAAAAACTGTGTTCTTTAGTTACTTCAGTTAAGGAAATTAAGAGAGAAAGGTTAGTATTTAAATAAATTAGGTACTCACAGTACAAAATCAACAACACAGTAAAATCTAGCTCAGGGATACAATCAAATTTGTCTTATGCACCATCTCTATTCGACAGATTATGGCTGTTTGGACACAGTCTTGGTGAGCAGTATAAGCTATGTCTAGGGCTAGCAACACAGTACTGTGACTATTTGGCAATATCCACAATGAGCACAGGATAACATTAGCACCAATTCACCACCACTAGCCTAGTGAGAAGCATGGTATAATTTCAAGGTGCGCCTGCATGTGAGATGCAACCATTTTCACCCCTAAGAAAATCTACTAAGCAGAGGTGCCTATTAGTTGAGATTTGAAATAAAATCCAAATCATGACAGACATTTTCTTAGGTGTTGGGCACCTCCCTATTGAGCATAAAGTCTAAAGTAAATGAACCACTTTGTCTTTGGACTTCACGGTAAAGAAAAAGGTTGATGAATGATACAATTCTATTTTGAAAATTCTTTCCCCAAATAAACTATGTAGAAAAAAAAACTGAATCCATATCCTAGAAAGTAAACTGCTAGAAAACTTGCTAAAGAAGAAGAAAATATCAGTGGTGCAAATGATCTGCATGGTTCCCTCCCTATCTTCAGAAAGTTAGACAAGATCATGGAGCTAGGGGTCCTAGGTTACTCACCCTAGTCTCTGCATTACTGTAACCATTTGCCATAACATCTGTTCTGCCTCTGGATCCTAGCTCAGGAAAGAAATCAGAATTCAGACATCCTCACTACCTCTGCTCACTAGGCTCTGCCACCTATGGAAAACCTCCGAAGGCTGGTTGATAAATTTTGCCTCCACTGTAATATTTTTTGTTACACTAGACATATCTGGATATAACCAGATCTGTGTAGTCACATGGTATCACCCCTCCATCATTCTTAACCTTGCACACACAGACACTTACATTTACCCAGTACAATGAAAGTGTTCATACATTCAGTTCAATCAGCATGCTTTTCCTTAATTCTTAACAGAACAGTTTCATCCAGTTATTTTGAAATTTTCTTTTTTAAAGATTTATTTTTTATTGTTTTTGACAGAGACAGAGACAGACAGAGAGGAGGAGGGCCCAGAGCAGTCTCCATAGTTGTATGTCATCCGTTTTAGACATGGTTTCGTTCCACACAGGTGGGTGGGGGCCGCGCAGGGCAGGAACCTGACTGGGGGCCTCCTGCATGGGAGGCACGCCCCCAAAAGCCAGGGGCTGAATGGGGGGGGGGGTCTCCTGCATGGGAAGCACACTCCAGTTCAGCATATGGGTCTGCACAGGCTGGGGTTGGGATTTAATCCTTGGTACCCGGGGGCTACAAAGCAGGAGCTTAACCTGCTGAGCCATCCTGGCTTCCCTTTTGGAAAGATCTTAAAGATCATTACAGGTGAGAAACTTGGGTCCATCATTACGATCCTGAGAACAAAAGGCAGTCCACGGAATACTGCCATAAGGATCACCTGAGCCAAATAAATTAAAAACTCAGGCCTTAACTGGGAAGATGATCCGTTATAGTGCTATTCCATGGACTGCCTTTTGTTCTCGGGGTCATAATGATAGAGCAAATTATCACCTGTAATTATCTTCTATAAGAAGTCTCCACCTTCTTTTAAAAAATTTCAAAAAAACTGGAGGAAAACTTTCCACTGTTTTCAGTAACAGCATGCTGGTTGAACCAAACAGCTGAACACTTCCATTTTGATGTGCACTGGGTGAAAAATGCAAGCATCTATGTAGGGCAAGGTCAAGAATGATGGGAGGGGAGATACTATGTGACTATACAGAACTAGTTATATCCAGGTATGTCTAATGTAACAAAAAAATAGTACAGTGCAGGCAAAATTTATCAGCCTACCCTCATACATATCATGGCAAAACTACACACTCCAGTTTATCAATTGGGTCACTTACTCTTATTTGAAAAAGGCATATCCTCAAAAGTGAGAATGGCTAAAAACATTACTTTGTCAGTCAAACAATATACATACAAAGATTAAGATCTAGTCACTCATGACTCATAAATAAAAAACAAGAAGTGATCCAACCTTTTTTTATGTACAGGATTACATACCAAAGACCAGAAAGCAGAGGGACCCATCTTCACATGGAAAGAATAATTCAGCATTTCAGAATCAGTCTGTTTGGTCCACAGAGTGACCCAAAAAAAGCTGAATAACTCTGGAAAGGCAAAACCAACAGCTTAAAAATTCTTCATTATTTACTATGTAATGCTTAGTAAGAAACAACTGCCGGTATATGACTTGTGCAGCAACTTTTCCCGTAAAACTCATCTGAGCCATATAATTTAACCAATGATATAATTAAGACATTATACAATGTACCAGTGCCCACAGTACTGGCCTTGTGAGATCTACAGCAAGGAGTCTGTTCTTCCATCCCTACATGAGAACACCTAGCAGTGTGTGCTGTCAGAAAGCCAGGGTCCAATTCCTGTGACTCTGAATCACTGGCTTTGTGCAACCGACATTCCATTTTGGAAGCAGCAAATAACAAGTTTACACACAGTCTGTTCTAACTGACACTAGAAAGTCATGAGTCATTGATACTTGCACAGCCTTTATCTTCGTTAACTAATTATTTTTTATTAAGGGTAAGATGGCTTTTGTGTGATGTGTGTGTGTGTGTGTATTTTTTTTTTTTTAAGGGAGAATCTTTTAAAGTTATAAAACATATTTCAAAACCAAGGTCCCCAAACCCAGGGCCGCAGACTGTTACTGGTCCATAGCCATTTAGGAACTGGGCCACACAGCAGATGAGTGGCGGGTGAGCGAGTAAAGTTCCATCTGTATTTACAGTTGCTCCCCATCACTCACATTACCCTCTAAGCTCTACCTCCTGTCAGATCAGCAGCCTTAAACTATGTTTGAGACAACTTCAAGTTTCTATACGTTATGGATTAAAGTCAAGGCAGAATATTCCAAGATTGTCACAAAAGCACTGGGAAGTCTGCTTCTATTTTCAACATCCCATCTTTGTGAAGCAGGGTTTCCTGCAGTGACAGCAACCAAAACGAGGTCACAGAGTAGACTGGGCATAAATAACACAATTCAGGTGTCACTGTCTCCTCCCATCATCCCCAGATGGGACCATCTAGTTATAAGGAAAAAAAGGCTCAGGGCTCCCACTGATTCTGCATTATGGTGAGTTGTATAATTATTTCATTATATATTACAATATAACAACAGAAATAAAGTGCACAATAAATGTAACATACTTGAATTATCCAGAACCCCTTACCCCACCCCACATCTATAGAAAAATTGTCTTCCACAAAACTGGTCCCTGATGCCAAAAATGTTGGGGACTCCTGCTTTAAAAAACAAAATGCTGCAATATTGTTTCCTTGGTTTCTGGCAAACCCAGGACTTTGAAAACTTTGAAAAAATATCACTCTCTTTCTCTCTCTCTCTCACACACACACACGTTTGGTTTCTCAGAATGCTTTGCCAATGACTTGTATTATGTGCTCACTGGGATTAGCTGTTCAGCTGGATCGTCTCTTTCGGTTTTTATAATAATTTACATTTTTCTTCCTTGGCCTTTAATTCTTGCTTAAAGGCTAGGTCAGCCTCATCAACTACTCTGTGTAACTCTTGCCTCCCTGGGAGCTGACCTTTCAGAGCCCTCTTATTGGATTCCTGTCCTAACAGAGAAAGTTTTCCCTCCTGAGCCTATGAAGGGTAACAGTCAGACTGGGAGAAACATAATTTAGAACTGATTTTGCTTCTCTTTGCATCCTGGGTCAAGAGACTATAATCTGAATAATGAGAACAAATTAATTTGTCCATTTCCCCCAGTTATTTTAAAACTTAAGATTCATCACAGGATGATTATTTTTGGAAAAAGATTTATCTTTCCTTTTATAAAATGTAATTAAACATACATTCCTTTTATAATATATAACTTAAAATGCATTCACATGGTTCTACAATCAAAGAAATATAAAAAGATAAATAGTGAAAAGTCTCCCTCCCATTCCTGTTACCACTGTAGGGGTTTAGAACAAGTCACCCCAAGATGTACCTCTGTAGTATGCAGACTATTCTACATTAAAGGCAACAGAGACCCTGCAGACTCAACAGAAACTATGCCTGCCACCCCCTAACTACCTGAAAAATTTTAAATTAAGGGCCCTACCTGTAATAAGATTTTCAGAGATAACTTTTTTGACATATCCATATAGCAGGGCAAACTACTAATTACTAAACACCTGTTCTTATCCTGCAATGATCTTCGACCCCTCAAGGCTTCTTTCCTCAGCCTTAGCTCAGAATGTCATACATATATTTTAACTCTGTCCCTTAACATCTCATATGTCAGGTTCACATACATACATATCTAATTAAATTTGGTTATTTTCTCTTGCTAATCTGTCACACAAAGATTTAATTACTAGCTAAAAGAACCTTGAAATGTATAGGAATGTTTCATTCTCCCCACACCCACCTTTTTCCTTCCTTTTCTTCCTCTCTCTCTCTCTCTCTCTCTCTCTCTCTCTCTCTCACACACACACACACACACACACACACACACAGTTACTTTATTAATTTCATACATATTCTTCTAGTTTCTTTACTTAGTGAATAAAATGTATGTGAGTATATGGGTGTGTGTATTCTCATTGTTTCCCCTTTATTTTACTCAAAAGGTAGCATTTCATACACATTGTTTTACACTGTGCTTTTTCATTTAATAATTTATCTTGGAGATCTTTTCATTCAATGCATAGAGCACTGCCATGTAAACACATGTGAGTTAAGAAATGCAGGAGCCCAACAGATGAGAGTAGTTTATCAGCATTGGTGATCAGGAGTCAGGGTGCAGCTGGGCTCACGCCAGCTGTCAGAACAGCAGCCTTATCTTCATACTGGCATGCCTCCTACTCCTAGAAACTCTGTCTCAGCCCCCAGAAAGGGTCCTACCTAGAAAACCAACCAACTTGGTTTATTCAACCTGCTAAGTTTACACATGACAAAGCAGGGCGGGAAAGCAGAAGGGACTTGTTCAAAGTCAGACAGTGGTCAGGGAAAGAATTATGGGTTGCTGGTCTTCTGCATTCTGGCCCCAAATTCTCTCCACTTACCACTTGCAAATTTTTAGGGACCTGTCACCGTCTACAAATTTCAAATTCCTGCACCTAGAACTGGTCGCAACTTAGAAGAAAGCAAGGTGTGGTATGGTATAAGGAGCAAAAGAACTAGTCATAGAGTCAGGATACCTGGGTTCTAAATGCTGAGTCCTCTTTGGGCTCCAAGTTCTTCATCTGAATCAGATGCTGTCTAAGATCTCTTTTAAAGTCTCCAAAGTCTTTGACTTCCTCTTCATAAACATACTCAAGAGTCTGGTTCTTGCAGTTTTGCCTGTGCTCATGCTATTAGTTCTACCTGGAATGTACCTTTTGCTTTTCTTCCTTTACAACTTTCAAGGCTCACCCTGACTTTCCCTGGTACTTACCTATTCAGAAAATGTTCCTCACGATAAGCTAAGCACTCCCACCTCAGCACACAGAAAACTTGCTTTTTTCTTGACTTGGATTGCTCCTTCCAAAAAGCTGCAAAAATTGGTCTCAGTCCAGGTGAGTGTCTGTTCAAATGAAACTTATAAAGATGCTTTCCCTAACCATCTTATTCAAAATGCCATCTTATTTTTTTTTAAAGCATTTTGCCAATCTTTCTCCTCATTTTATTTCTTTGTAGCTCTTGTTAACATAATTATGTTTAGTCTACCTTACCTCATTGGAACATAAATTATTTTAATGCAGCAACATGTCTTTTTTTTATTTAAACTTAGAACAGCATCTACATATAATAAGCACTCAAGGGGAAGTTGGGATGGCTCAGCGGGTTAAGCGCCCACTTTGTAGCCCCGGAGCCTGAAGATCAAAGCTCGGCCGTGACCCAGGTGGACCCATATGCAGAACTAGGGTGTGTCCCCAGTTCAGTTCTTGCCGGGGTCTATTCGGGAGGCTCCCAACCCAGTTCCTGCCTTGCGCAGCCCTGAGCCCACCTGTGGAGTGAAACTATATGGAAAACTAATGCTGTCAACTATGGAGACTGCTCTGGGCCCTCCCCCTTCTGTCTCTGTCTGTCTTGTCTCTCTGTCAAAAAACAATAAAAATAAATCTTTAAAAATAAATAAATAAATAAGCACTCAATAAATATTCAGTGAATGAAAAAAATGTGATTATTTATAAACAAGTTATGACAAGGCTTGCTCTGTAAGAAAGCCCTTTGTGAGTACCAAACAGGGGGAAAATACAAATCAAGGAGGCAGTAAATAGCTTTGGTAGATAGATAGATGTATTCAGTCAAACAGCAAGGAATCTATCTGGGATCACAGACAGGTTTTAGTTCTAAACTCTGCCATTGTGGAACCTAAGGATGTCCTTAACGTCCATGAACCAGATAACCTACTTAACAGGTATACAATGAAGATCAGAGAAAATGATTTACGTGGGAGCATCCTGTCAGGTACAAGGCATCACACCCTATAGGTGAAGTAGTAGTAAAGGCCAGAAGTAGTAGGCCCAGATGGTTAATATGGGAACAGATTTGTTAAAATATAAACTGTCACACAAAAAAATATCCATTATTTTAAAAAATAGATGCACATACATAAATGTCTATCCACTTAATAGGCATACATATTTTGGAGAAAAAGCACAATTCTAAAAGACACACAGTAAATGAACCTAGCTTACTAGAAAACTCTTACATGGCATCCTGCCACATATCCTACCCTGTAATATGAACCTACTTTGTGAGAACTACTATAACTAAATTTTCCAGGGAAATAAACTGCAACTTCTTATAGACTACCTCATGTATACATTATGCTGTCTATGGCATCCACCCATTGTTTCTGTGCTGGTTTATAAAGGCAAACCACTCAACCACTTCTCTAAGTTTTATCTCAACAACACCTAGAACAGGTTAGCATTGCTTGTTGCATTTGGTAGATAAGAAAAATAAGCCCTATCTCCTCTAATAAGCCCATCTTGATCATTCAACCCACATAAATTTCTTAACTTAAATACTTATAGTACTGACTGATGGGCATACGCTTTGGTGTTCAATCTTACACCCACCATCTCTGTAGCATGAAAAATGTCCTTCTGCTATGTCAAGGACTATGTCATATTTCTCATATATTCCCCAGAGAACTTAGCATAGGGCTTTCTTAACACAGGGAAGATGCTCAAAAATACTGATCTGAATTGAACTTAAAATGAAATGGTGGTGCCTTGTTTCATAAGCACACAATTTAGGAACAGAGTGATACTTAGAATTCGTACTTCCTAAGTTTCAAATTTAATTACAACCACCAAAACAGCACTTATTATTCACATGATTTATATTTTAATTTCTCGTGTAGGCAAAGCTCTATGAGGCATTCCATCCCCAACAAGAAAAAAGACCTGACTCAATTCCATTTTATACCCTACAAGGCATCCAAAACATTTTTCCCACAAAACCTACAGTTTATTGCTCTGGTGTTGACAGGTGTGCTCCCCAAGATGATTGCATGGTCCTCAAAGGCAAAAATAACTACCTAATTAATCTTCTTTGTTCTTATCATCAGAGCCTAACACTATGAGAAACACAACAGCACTTAATAATCATGTGAGGGAAATGCCAGGATGGCTCAGTGGGTTGAGCACTCATTTGCAGCCCCAAGGTCCGAGGATCAAATCCCGGTCCCGGCCTGTGTGAACCCATATGCTCACTGGGGTGGGCCTCCCATATGGGAGGCCCCTAATTCAGTTCCCACCAGGGCAAGCTTCCCATGTGGGAGACCCCCGGCTTGCGAGGGCATGCCTCCCATGCGGGAGGCTCAGCCGGTTCCTGCCCTGTGCGGTCCTGTGCCCACCTGTGGAGTGAAAACTAATGATGTACAACTATGGAGACTGATCTTGGCCCTCCCCCTTCTCTCTGTCAAAAAAAACAATAAAAATAAATCTTTAATAATTATGTGAGGATGTTAAAGGGAGAGCCTGTTGAAAGAGTGTTAAGAAAAAGAGCATGAGGGGAGGAGGGGGGGGGACAGTTGTGGGGGGAGGTGGGGGTGGGCACTAGATATAAGGTGATGGAAGGGGAACTGATACTGAGTGATGGGCACATAATATGATGCATGAATGATGTGATGTGGACTTGTATATCTGTAAACTATCTAATTGTTACCAACCAATGTAACCTCATCAAATTTAACAATAAATTTTAAAAAAAAAAGAAAAAGAGCATGAGATTGTAAGACTGCCAATGCGTTTACGTATACCAGTAAATGTGTTATAAAAACTATATTAATAAATAATAAGAGTGAAAATAAACAAACATGTGAAACCCAAAATACTGATGGGGTTTCATCACAAAGCAATGAGTTCAGCTTCTATAATTAGTTTATCATCCCAACTTGAAAGTATTTAGATGAACTCTGTTAATTCTTTTTTATCTTTCCTCTTGGCTAATTATGTTTTTTCTATAATGATAATTATAAAAATTATTATGGTGAAAGAGAAACATTATTTTATTGTTAAATTTATTGGGGTGACATTGGTTGATAACAATTACATTGTTTCCAAATGTACAATTCTACATTACATTGTCTATGCATTGCATTATATGCTCACCACACAGAATCAGTTCTCCTTCCATCACCATATATTTAATGCCCCTTCCCCACTCCCCACCCCAGCTCTCCCACCCACCTCTCCCGGAAATCTGTTATTCTTAACACGTTGCGTACTGCGGGGTTTAAAACCCTCATACCCCTCTGTTCCGGCAGGTATTTAAATGAGACCACGTTGAAATGAACTCTTCTCTTTAAAATGCTATTGCTTCCATATTATTTATAACTTTTCAATGAAATTTTTTGTACTTACGTAAATTTATCCATTGATAATATTTGCTCGTTATATATCAACCAAACCTCATTAATTAAATAAA
>PVKE010030380.1:0-19604 GCA_004027555.1 Craseonycteris thonglongyai
GCGACAGGGAAGGACCTTTTCAGGCCTCCCCCAAATCCACCTGCTCTGTCTAGGTCAGGGAGGGTTCCTCCCCTGAGATGAAATTCCGTAATCCGTACCTTCTCAGCTGTCCTCCCACCGCTCTGGGGTCTCTGTCTCTGATGTCCTCAGAACAGGACGTAGGACTGCTGGGCTCTCCCCCACTTTTCCATTTCCCACCCTTCTATCTCTGTCTCTTCGTCTCCTTTCCGACTCCCTCCTCCTCCCCGCTTCCTCCACCTCGAATCCCGGCTCCCCCAACCCCGCACACAGGCCAGGTTTTCGGCGCCTGCGGAGGGGCATGCCTTTCTCCATCAGCGCCTGGAGCCTGACCGATTGTTGGGTCTGGACCCTTTGGGGGTCTTTGCGGGAGGGGCAGTGGCGGAGCGCGCAGGGCCGGTTCTTCAGGGTTGTGCAACGCGGGCCCCCGCATGCCTAGGATCGTCTCGGGGCTTGGGTGACCCGCAGCGTAAAGAAGCCTCGTGCGCCTGCGCCCTCGTCTGCTCCTGAGCTCTCAGAAGTCGGGTCCCTAGCACCGTGTCTTCCAAGGGGCGCGGCCCACACGGATGTAAGACTGAGCCAGTGATACTGTGTCGGCAGGGTCTCCTAGCGCCTCGGAGGTAAAAGGCAAGGGCTGCGTCCACTGAGGAAGGGGCAAAGATCCTCTCACAGCCTGCCAGCAACCGCACTCTGCTGCTGGCTCCGCGCGGACCGGTGGGATCCGGGAAGGGGTAGGATCCCGGTGGAATCCCTCCTGCGATAGAGCGAACATTCTGTGTAGCGCCGCCTTGTGGTTGGCTACTTGGGGTACGGCGTACAGTGGTCCCGCCAGTGCAGGGAGCTGTGGCGCCCGGGCTGCTGCTGCTCTAAGTGTAAGAAACCTGGTTGATGCTCAGAAACTTAGTAAACAGTCCAACAAATTACCGATTAAAATAGATGTGCAAAAACAAATGTATCTTCCTCTCTCCTGGTTACAAGTGGATGTTGAAAAAACAACCATGTCGAGTTTTAGGAGTCAGAATGTGATAGTCGCCCACATGTGAGCCTGGAGACCATTTCCAGGAAGAAGACAGACTAATGAGCCGCAAAATCGCCAATTGGCCGCTGCCAGCATCCCGGTTTTTAACTTACAGTTACTCAGCAACTCGGTGATACTCCCCTGCGCCTTTCCGTGGGTCCTACCATTGGAGTAGACTGGGATCTTAGCCTTATTGTGTGGCAAAGGTGAGAGGCAGATTTTGGCCCTTAGACTGAACTATACTGATTAGATCAGTGGAGGATTGTAAATGAGCCACAGCTGTAGCTTATATCCACTTGACAGAGGGTACTAAGGAAAATTAGTGTGTAATTAGGATTCCATGTAGAAACGTCTGCTTTGGGGTTAGGAGAGTAAAAGTATAAGGTGATCCTGGAATATCTTGTTGTGCCCAAAGATGAGAAGGGACATGTCAAAAGGTCACAGAAGCCAGCTTGAGGAGGCCCCTTGTCAAATTAGAGACCACTACAGCACCAGAACAATACTGATTATAATGTATGAAAACATTGACTATGAAAGGAATCCATGGTAATATACATGTTATCTACACCTAATGAAATCCATGTTTTAATATAATTAAAGAAAAGATGGACGAGAGAAAGCATTACTTTATAGAACAGCAGCTAGTCAGTGTGGAAGGAAAGACAAGGTTGTTTCCATTAGAGTCCAGGCTTACAAGAAATGTTTTAAGTTTTCATCTTTGCGAGGGGCAAAGCCAAACAGTGTGACCATGTTATTTTTTCTTTATTACCTCAAGTTTTATGTGTGCTCATTTTCCTGACTATAGAGTACTGTGTCTATGTTTATTCATAGTGGTGAAAGGGCACCATGTCAAGTTTACTGCCTCAATTCCCACCGTAGAGAGATTTGCACCTGTAAGGCATGGTCTCATTCACTTAGGTGCTTAGGAAATGAACCACCTGGGGCAGATTTCACACATGCCCAGGTAGGAGAAGCTGCTTAGGCTAATGGCTCAATAGCTGCTGTCTTGGCTCCGGCTGCCATAACGACATAGCACGGACTAGGCAGGGGTGGCAAACCTTTTGGCGATTGCCAAAGTTTATGAAATAAGAGTATACTCGCTCAACTCGCGTGCCAACCCATCGAGTGAGATAGAGGTATCGATTATTTTTATGTCTATAAGAGCATAATCAATAATTTTTAAATGGTATTCACAGCTCCGCATGCCGAAATAATTGCTCCACGTGCCACTTCGGGCACGCGTGCCATAGGTTCGCCACTCCCGGACTAGGGGGCTTAACCAGATGAAAGCAGCCAGTCTCAGGGAGGAAGAAAGGAAGGTTCTCCCTGGCAGTCAGCTTGGTGCTGAGTTCACTTCCAATCATGTCCATGATTCTCCTAAAGAGTCATCTTCCGAGTCAACCTAAGGGAGCCCTTAAAGATCCAGCTACTCCAGTCCTTGCTCTCTGATCTGAAAACACAGTGGGCTCCTTCTCCAGACCCCCCCCCCCGTGTGCTGAGGTCTAACCCAGTCCATAAGAGAAAACACACAAAAATCCTGTGCAAGCAAACACCTTATGTTTCCATCACTTATGTTAGCTAGCAATTTCCTTTTCTGAATCTTCATTTCTTGTTATCTCTACAGGGAGGAAAGGAAAAAGGATCCGTAGGATACTATGGGAAAGAAGTGAGAAATATGTACGCCAGAAATACATCAAGTAATACTTCTTTCACATATAACCCTGAATCTGTGTGTTTCTATACATCACAGTTTCACTTGTGGGTTGCAGAACAGAAGCAGCCTTAGACATCATGAATGGGACGTGCCTTATGTTACACAGTGAGCAGAGGTGTATGATTTTCTGGGCTAGACTCCCCTGGGTTGCTGCAGTAAGGCAGGGATGTTGCTTGCATTTTACTAGAAAGAATTGTATGAAGGGGCCAGGAGGGGTGGGAAGTAATAGCAATGGAAGGTTGCAGGGTCACAAAATCACCGTAGGTGTAAAGTGTAACATCTATGAGGCTGTGGTGGCACAGCACATTTCACTCATACTTTCCTGGCTGGGGAGATACCATGATCATGAAGGTAGGTTTCAGAGGGTGAGGCTTATCCATTGCAGTCCGGATGTGGGAAACTCAACTGCATAATTTGTGGTAGTGGGGGACTGTGTTCGTGCTGTCCCCTGATCACTGGAATTTAAGTAACAAACAGTAGTGTGGGACTCATTAGTGCATTCTTTTGGGTATAAGAGTGTAAGGTCTGTCTTGTTGTTCTCTTAGGGACGAGAAAGAATGCCATCAGTAATTGTGAGTAAGATCCTCTGATCCCCATGACATCTTACCCCACACAAATGGTAAGTAAACCTATTGTCAAGTATACACCTGGCTGCTGCTGCTCTTCTTCTTCATCTTCTTCTTCTCCTCCTTCCTCCTTCCTCCTTTCTTCTTTCTTCTTTTTTCATTGTACACAGTCTTGAATATATTTAACTCATTAAGTGATCTGGTCTGTTTGCAACGTTGTTTCTGCTGCTTAGCGAATTACGTACATGGCTGTTTTCTGCCCACTACTAACAAGAGAAGAAAGATCCTGTGAGTACAGTCCATTCCAGGGTCTCTTTTCGAACAAGCAGCTGAGAGAGTTTTCTGGCAGGGTGTCTGGGAATCTTTACCCCTCCCTCAGTGTACGTAGCCCCTTGCTTTTTACCTCCGAGGCTTGGGCGGGACCCTGCTGAGGGACAAGGTAGCACTGGCTCTGCCTGCTACATCCATATGGACCGCGCCCCTTGGAAACCACGGTGCTAGGGACCCGACTTCCGAACGGGCCACAGCGCATGCGCAGGCAGCAGCGTGGCGGGGTGCAGGAGTGGATCCAGCTCAGCGCTGGCGCTGCCTGCTATAGCCACGTGGACCGCGCCCCTTGGAAAATGCGGTGCTAGGGACCCGATGTCTGAGCAGGCCACAGCGCATGCGCGGTGCAAGAATGGCTGGGAGGAGTCCTGACTTCCTGTTGTGGACTCTATTCCCTTTAGATTTCATTTTGGGGAGGAGGTCCAATCCATCAGAGTGTATGTGTGTGTGTGTGTGTGTGTGTGTGTGTGTGTGTGTGTGGAGGGGGGGTCAGTGACAGGGAAGGACCTTTTCAGGCCTCCCCCCAATCCACCTGTCCTGTCTAGATCACTGGCGGTACCTGCCCTGATGTAAAATTCCGGCCAGGAAAAAAACATATTCTGTTCCTTCACCCCCACCGCCCAGGGGTGTCTGTCTTGATGTCCCAGAACAGGACGTGGGACTCTGGATCCCCCTCCTAGTCCACTTCCCACCCCTTATCAGTCTCCTCGTCTCCTTGCTGTCCTCCTCCTCCCCGAGTCCACCACTTCTTTCGCTGCCCTCCTTCCTGCTTCCCGACTCCCCGTCGCACAAGCCGAACTCTCTGGACGTTGGGGTGGCGTGCCGCTTCCCATCAACGCCTGTACCCCGATCGTTTCTCGGGTGGGGACCCTTTGGGGGGTCTTTGCTGGAGGGACAGTGGCAGATCACGCACAGCAGGCGCTCAAGGCTTGGGCAGCGTGTGTCCCCACCGGCCTAGGACCTTCCCTAGGTTTAGGGCACCGCAGCCTTAAAAAGCCTCCTACGCATGCGCAGCCGCATGCGCAGCGGCCTGTTCAGAAGTCGGGTCCCTAGCACCGTGTTTTCCAAGGGGCGCGGTCCACATGGTTACAGCTGGCAGAGACAGTGCCACTCTGTCGACAGGGTCCCTCCGAGCCTCGAGGTAAAAAGCACGGGCTATGTCCACTGAGGAGCGGTAGATTCTCTGACACCCTGCCAGCAACCTCACTGCTGCTTGCTTCACGCAGACCGGTGGGATCCCGGGAAAGGAACCCCCTGCACTGCCCTCCTTTCTCGCCCTTTTTGCAAAAGAGCGATGGTTTCTATATCGCCGCCTCGGGGCGTAGGGTGCACAGTGGTCCCTGCCGTGCAGGGCGCTGCGGGCACCTGACTTCCTTCTACGATGTCTAAGAATGCTGGGCGATGTTCAGAACCTTGAAGATAAAATTCCAACAAACTTATAGATTAAAAATAGATATGTGAAATAATAATAAAAAAAAGAGGAAGAAGAAACAAAAGTATATTCCTTTCTCCTCACTACAAGCGGATGTTGAATAAAACAACCATGTAGTGTTTTAGGAGTCAGAATGTGATAGGCCCCCATGTGTGAACTTGGGGCCATTTCCAGGAAGAAGACACACTGATGACCCACAGAACCGCCCACCTGACACAGCCAGCATCCTGGTTTTTACCTTCCAGTGGGGCAGAGACTGGCTGATGGTCCCCTGCCCCTTTTGGTGCGTCGCGGCACTGGGGTAGAGAGTGGGATGTTATCCCCACTGTGTGGGGAAGGAGAGAAAAAGGAAGGCAGGTTATGCCTCAGACAGAACTATACTGAGTAGATTCGTGGAGGATTATAAATGAGCCACAGCTGTGGCTTATACCCTCTTGACAGTGGTTACCTAGAGAAGTTGGTGTACCCTTAGGATTCTTTGTGGAAATGTGTGCTTTGGGGTTGGGGGAGTAAAAATAAGATAATCCTAGAATATCTTGCTGTGCTCAGAGATTATTAGGGACATGCCAAAAGGTCACAGAAGCCACTTGAAGATGTTCCCTTGTCAAATTAGAGACCACTGGAGAACCAGAAGGATAATTACTATAAATGTATGAAAACATTGACTATGAAAGGAATCCACTGTAATATACATGTCATCTACATGTAATGAAATCCATGTTTTAATATAATTAAAGAAAATATGGAGAAGAGAAAGCTACTCTGTAGAACAGCAGCTAGTCAGTGTGGGAGGAATAATAAGGTTGTTTCCGTTAGAGTGCAGGTTTCCAAGAAATGTCTTAAGTGTTCATCTTTTGTGGGGGCCAGAGCCAAATAGGGTGACACTGTTATTTATTGTTTCCCTCAGGTTTTATATGTCTCTTTTTGTTGACTGTAGAGCACTGTGTCCATGTTTATTCATAACAGCAAAAAGGCATGATGACAAGTTTAGTATCTCAGTTCCCACGGTATGCACAATTGTGCCTGTAAGGCATAATTTCATTGGTGCTTAGCAATGTTCTGGGTCAGTAGGCAAGTTTTATTTGTCTAGCTGTAAAGGAAGGTTGTCCAAACCTTAGCCTGTGGGCCACACTTGGCCCAGGATGGTTTGAATACAGCCCAATACAAATTTGTCAACTTTCTTAAAACAATATGAGAATTTTTTTATTTATTTTTTTAGCTCATCAGCTATCATTAGTGTTACTGTATTTTATGCGTGGTCCAAGAGAATCCTGTTTCCAATGTGGCCCAGATAAACCGAGAGATAGGACACCTCACACTATACAAAAGGCTTCTCTCTATCTGTATTTTTGCTGTACTTTGTGGCCCTAACACATTACAGTGTTCCCTCGCCACTTCGCGCTTCATGTTTTGCGGCTTCAGTGCTTCGCGGGTTTCCCCAAAATATTCATCAAAAAATAAAAATGAAAAAATACAACCATGTCGGCAGCCACATTGCGGAAAGGAGCGTTGTTTCATGTGGATGCGCGAGAGAGAAAGAGTCTCCGAGTGAGCCTAAAGCTTCTGCGAGTCAAGTGAGAGCCTCTCTCCGCCACCAACACAAGACTCTTCGCCTCTCTCAGAAAGCCATGTTGATTCATGTTTATTACTGTATAAAGTTTTGTAATTCACCTTATTAATTAGCACTGACACGTTTAAGTAAATACGTATACTGTTGTCATTTTTGTCTTAAATGAGTAAAGTATGAATACTGTTTACATATTTAAAACATTCTTGTACCCGCATACACGAAAATTCCTAGGGGCCAATCCTACTTCGCGGTTTTTCAGCTTTCGCGGAAGGTTCTGGTCCCCATTAACCGCGAAAAACGAGGGATCACTGTATTCTGAAATTCATTCATGTTAACCCTGAACATCTCTCGTGTTCCTGGGGGGTTGTTTGAATGTCAGTTTTTCTAGTGGTGGTTTATCAGTTGGATCTTCTGTAAAGTTGGGTCACATACCTGTGTAGCATCATTGTATCTCTCTATGGCTCAGATTTGGCATGAAAATGTGACTTCCAGGAAACTATAGCTCTTATAGTGAAGACATTGCCAAGGCCTATGGACCATAGCCCAGGCCTCAGTCATCTCCAGTTCAAAAATTATCCAAATATCTCCAACCTTAGAAGCATATTCATGAATTAACTCTTCAATTTATATCATTCAATCATTCTCTCAAGGTTTTTCTTCTTTCCATTTTCTCATTTCATCTCACATTTCTTTCCAACTGATATCATAAAGCTCGGAGACCTTTGCTACCTTTCCAGAAACTAGAGGCAGCCAGTTGAGAGGTGAGGAGATCCACTGGTCCTGTGAGTGCCAAGGGCCAGTATTTGAAACTTTAACCGCCATGAGGCTGCCCTTTAGTTGGCGCACAGCGTAGGATATGTGCTACCTGTGCTTCCTGCTCATTGTCTCACGGTCTGACACAGATTGTTTAAACTTCAACCCACAAGACAGCGCTGGGTGTAAAGAAACATTGAGGCCATCTGTTTACCATTCTCATGTCATAGCTGAGAAAATTGAGGCCCAAAGAGATGAAGTGACTTGATGGAAGGGGCACAAGTCGTGTCAGAAATAATGCTGGAACCCTGGACTCCCAGTGCACAGAGGCAGCATCCCCTTCCCTGTCCCATGTGCTTTCCCTAAAGAATTTTTAACAGTATAATCTTATGATCATTTTTCTCATGTCAGAATTTTTATGCCTATACTTGTATTATTGAAAATTGCTTACCTGGGTTAAGCTTTAAACAAACTAGGGTATATACAATGCACCTTTCTTCCCACATGAAACCTATAATTGAACCACATTAAGATTCTATGGTTTTTGTTTTGTTTTGTTTTGTTTCCCAAAGTTACTGACCTAAAACACCTATTTACTTATTGTTTCCTGTGAGCTTGCAAATTTCTGATGATGCAAAGATAGAATGTCCCTAATGGGCAGCCTCCCTGTCAAGGGGTTCTCACTGACCTTTGCTTCCTGTAGCCTGCCTCTGAGATGGGGCAGGCATTTCCCATGTTGTCCTGCTTTGTACAGGGAGGTGCTCTTTCAGAAACTCACCTAAATCATCCTACACACAAACACACACACCCTACCCTCGTCCTCACCATCACACACGAACAGCCCCCCATTTTTTAGTCTGGAGGTTCTTTTGTTTTCCACTGGGACTCCCCAGAGCTAGACCCCTACCCATCACCACAGGCACACTCTTGTCTTATGGTTCCAGGTGCTTAGAAAGCACAGACATCTCCTAAGAGAAAAGAGCGTGCAGGCCACACGCAGTCATGGTGTCACCCTGCAGATCTGATGCCACCTGTCCCAGATCATTGTTACATGTAGTAAATTATGCTATAAAATCATAAACCAGGTAATCACTCTTCGTTCTAAAGTCACAGATCAGCCTTTGAAAGGGGAAAGAGGGTTGTGGGTTCCAGTGTCAGGAAATGAACCAACTGGAGCAGATCCCACAAATGCCCAGGTAGGAGAAGCTGCTTAGGCCAATGGCTCAATAACTGCTGTCTTGGCTCAGGCTGCCATAACAACATAGCACGGACTAGAGGGAATAAACAGACTAAAGCAGCCAGTCTCAGGGAGGAAGGAAGGTAGGTTCTTCCTGGAAGTGAGCTTGGTGCTGAGTTCACTTCCAGCCACATGCACGATTCTCCTGAAGAGTCATCTTTCGAGTCAACCTAAGGGAGCCCTTAAAGATCCAGTTACTCCAGTCCTTGCTCTCTGGTCTGAGGACACAGTGGGCTCCTCGTCCAGCCTTCCCCTCTGTGCGCTGAGATCTAACCCAGTCCATAAGAGAAAACAAAAAATCCTGTGCAAGCAAACACCTCATGTTTCCATCACTTAAGTTGGCCAGCAGTTTCTTTTTCTGAATCTTCAGTTCTTGTTATCTCTACAGGGAGGAAAGGAAAAACGATCCCTGGGATACTATGGGAACAAAGTGAGAAATATGTACACCAGAAATACATCAAGTAGTACTTCTTTCCCATATAACCCTGAATCTGTGTGTTTCTATACATCACACAGAGTTTGACTTGTGGGTTGGAGAACAGGAGCAGCCTTAGATGTCATGAATGGGACATGCCTTATATTATGCAGTGAGTGGAGGAGTATGATTTTCCGGGATAGACTCCCCTGGGTTGTGGCAGTAAGGCAGGGATGTTGCTTTTATTTTATTAGAGCAAAATGTATGAAGGGGCCAGGAGGGTTGAGAAGTAATAGGAATGGAAGGTTATGGGGTCGTAAAGTCACCGTAGGTGTAAGTGTAGCGTACATGAGGCTGTGGTGATGCGGCACATATAAAACTCATACTTACCTGGCAGGGGAGACACCATGATCACGAAGGTGGTTTTCCCAGGGCGAGGCTTATCCATTGCACTCCGGATGTGCTGACCCCTGCGATTTCCCCAAATGTGGGAAAGTCAACTGCATAATTTGCGGTAGTTGGGGAGTACGTTCACGCTCTTCCCTGATCACTGGAGTTTAAGTAACAGACAAACAAACATTAGTGTGAGGCTCATTAGCTCACTCTTTCGAGTATAAGAGGGCGAGGTCTGTCTTGTTGTTCTCTTAGGGACGAGAAAGAATGCCATCAGTAATTGTGAGTTCCAGATCCCCTGATGCCTGTGAAAAGTTACCGTGAGGAAATGGTAAGTAAATCTATTGTCAGGTATTCACCTGGCTTTTTAATATTTTTATTATTTATTGTACTCGGTCTTGAATATGTTTAACTGTTAAAGTGATCTGGTTTTTATGCAACGTTATTTGTGCTGCTTAGCGAGTTATGTACATGACTGTTTTCTCCCGACTACTAACAAGAGCAGAAAGATCCTGTGAGTGGAGCCCATACCAGGGTCTCCTTGGGAGCAAGCAGCAGAGGGAGTTTTCTGACAGGGTGTCTGGGATGCGTTACCCCTCCCTCAGTGTACGTAGCCCCTTGCCTTTTACTTCCGAGGCTCGGGCGGGACCCTGCTGAGGGACAGGGTAGCATTGTCTATGCCTGCTACATCCATGTGGACCGCGCCCCTTGGAAAACGCGGTGCTAGGGACCCGACTTCTGAACAAACCACAGCGCATGTGCAGAAAGCAGCGTGGCGGGGTGCAAGAGTGGATCCGGCTCAGCGCTGGCTCTGCCTGCTACATCCGAGTGGACCGCGCCCCTTGGAAAACGCGGTGCTAGGGACCCGACTTCTGAGCAGGCCACAGCGCATGCGCTGTGCAAGAATGGCTGGAAGGAGCCCTTTCTGTTCTGGAGTCTATTCCCTTTAGATTTCATTATGGGGAGGAGATCCAATCCATCCGAGGGGGGTCAGTGACAGGGAAGGACCTCTTCAGGCCTCCCCCCAATCCACCTGTCCTGTCTAGATCACTGGCGGTACCTGCCCTGATGTAAAATTCCGGCCAGGAAAAAAACATTCTGTTCCTTCACCCCCACCGCCCGGGGGTGTCTGTCTTGATGTCTCAGAACAGGTCATGGGACTTCTGGGTCCCCCTTCCTATTCCATTTCCCACCCCTTCTCGGTCTCCTCATCTCCATGCCATCCTCCTTCTTCCCAAATCCTCCACCTCCTTCGCTACTCACCTCCTTGCGTCCTGACTCCCCCTCACAAAGGCGGAGCTCTCTGATGTTGGTAGTGGCGTGCCGCTTCCCATCAACCCCTGTATCCCGATCGCTTCTCAGGTAGGGACCCTTTGGGGGTCTTTGCTGGAGGGACAGTGGCAGAGCGCGCAGAGTCTTTGCTCAAGGCTTGGGCAGCGCGTGTCCCCAGCGGCCTAGGACCTTCCCTGGGCTTAGGTAACTGCAGCCTAAAGAAATCCACTGCGCAAGCGCTAGCGCCTGCGCAGCGGCCTGTTCAGAAATCAGATCCCTAGCACCGTGTTTTTCAAGGGGCGCGGTCCACATGGTTACAGTAGGCAGAGGCCTTGCCAGCCTGTCAGCAGGTTCCCTCCGAGCCTCGACTTAAAAGGCAAGAGCTATCTATGTCCATTGAGGAGGAATAGATTCTCTCACACCCTGCCAGAAAACCTCAATCGGCTGCAAAAGAGCGATGGTTTCGGTGTCACCGCCTCATGGCCCAGGGCGCACAGTGGTCCCCGCCGTGCAGGGTGCTGCGGTCGCCTCACTTCCTTCTAAGAAGTCTAAGAATGCTGGTCAAATGTTCAGAACCTTGAAGTTAAAATTCCAAAAATTATTGATTAAAATAGATATTCGGAATAATATATAATAATAAGAAGAAGAAGAAGAAGAAGAAACAACAAGAGTATATTCCTTTCTTCTGGATACAAGAGGATGTTGAATAAAACAACCATGTAGTGTATTAGGAATCAGAATGTGATAATCCCTCATGCGTGGAGTGTGGGGCCATTTCCAGGAAGAAGAATGACTATCAACCCACAGAACCACCAACCTGATGAAGCCAGCGTTTTGGTGTTTAACTTCCAGTGGGGCAGAGACTCCCTGATGCTCACCTGCCCCTTTTGGTGCGTCTGGCCACTGGGGTGGAGAGTAGGGTCTTATCCTTGTTGTGTGGGGAAGGAGAGAAAAAAGAAGGCAGGTTTTCCTCCGACTGAACTATACTGATTAGATTCATGGAGGATTATAAATGAGCCCCAGCTGTGGCTTATACCCTCTTGACTGTGGTTACCTAGGGATGTTGGTGTGCCCTTAGGATTCTTTGTGGAAATGTGTGCTTTGGGGTTGGTGGAGTAAAAATAAGATGATCCTGGAACATCTTGCCATATCCAGAGATTAGTAGGGACATGTCAAAAGGTCACAGAAGCCAGCTTGAAGAGGCCCCTTTGTCAAATTAGAGACCACTAGAACACCAGAAGAATAGTGACTATAATGTATGAAAACATTGACTATGAAAGGAATCCACTGTAATATACATGTCATCTACATGTAATGAAATCCATGTTTTAATATAATCAAAGAAAAGATGGAGAAGAGAAAGCTGTACTCTGTAGAACAGCAGCTAGTCAGTGTGGGAGGAATAATAAGGTTGTTAGAGTGCAGGCTTCCAAGAAATGTTTTAAGTGTTCAATTTTTCTGGGGGCCAGAGCCAGATAGAGTGACATTGTTATTTATTGTTTCCCTCAGGTTTTATATGTTTCCTTTTTCTTGACTGTAGAGCGCTGTGTTCATGTTTATTCATGATGGCAAAAAGGCACAATGACAAGTTTAGTTTCTCAGTTCCCACTGTAGGCCGAGTTGCACCTGTGAGGCATGGTTTCATTCACATAGGTGCTTAGCACTGTTCTGGTTCAACACACTTATTTAGAATTCTTATGTTATTAGGCCAAGTTTTATTTGTATAGCTGTAAAGGAAGGTTGTCCAAACCTTATCCTGTGGGCCACATTCGGCCCAGGATGGTTTGAATACAGCCCAATACAAACTCATACTTTCTTAAACCATTATGAAATTTTTTTCTTAGCTCATCAGCTATCATTAGTGTTTCTGTATTTTATGTGTGACCCAAGAGAATTCTGTTTCCAATGTGGCCCAGAGAAACTGAGAGATTGGAGATTCCACACTAAAAAAAAGGCTTGTCTCTATCTATGCTTTTGCTGTGCTTCTTGGCCCTAACACATTGTTCTGAAAATTATTGTGGTTAATCCTGAACAGCTCTTATGTCCCTGGGAGGTTGCTTAAATGTCAATTTAACATTTTCTTGTGGCTTTTTTTTTTTTTTTTTGTACACAGTCTTGAATATGTTTAACTCATAAACTGATCTGGTTTGTATGCAACGTTGTTGTGCTGCTTAGCAAATTAGGTCTGTGCCTGTTTTCTGCCCACTACTAACAAGAGCAGAAAGTTCCTGTGAGTGGGGCCTATACCAGGGTCTCTTTTGGAGCAAGCAGCAGAGGGAGTTTTCTGACAGGGTGTCTGGGATTCTTTACCCCTCCCTCAGTGTAGTATCCCCTTACCTTTTGCCTTTGGGGCTCTGGCGGGACTCTGCTGAGGAATGGATTCGCACAGGCTCTGTCTGCTACATCCATGTGGACCGCGCCCCTTGGAAAACGCGGTGCTAGGGACCCAACTTATGAGCAGGCCACAGCGCATGCGCAATGCAAGACTGGATGGGAGGAGTCCTGATGTTCTGTTCTGTGGTCTGTTCCCTTTGGATTTCATTTTGGGGAGGAGATTGAACCCATCCTGGGGTCAGTGACAGGGAAGGACCTCTTCAGGCCTCCCCCAAATCCACCTAGATCACTGGCGGTACCTGATGTAAATTCCGGCCAGGAAAAAAACATTCCGTTCCTTCTCAGCTGTGCTCCTCCCACCACTGTGCGGTGTCTTTCTTGATGTCCCAGAGCAGGACGTGGGACTGCTGGGTTCCCCCTCCTATTCCATTTCCCACCCCTTCTCACTCTCCTCGTCTCCGTGCCGTCCTCCTCCTCCCCGAGTCCTCCACCTCCATTGATACCCTCCTCCTTGCGTCCCGATTACCCCTCGCACAAGCCGAGCTTTCCGGGCGTTGGGGGGGCGTGCTGCTTCCCATCAAGGCCTGTATCCTGATCGCTTCTTGGGTGGGGACCCTTTTGGGGTCATTTCTGGAGGGACAGTGGCAGAGCACGTACAGCCAGTGCATAAAGTTTGGGTGGCTCGTGTTCCCAGCGGACTAGGGCCTTCCCTAGGTTGAGATGACCGCAGCCTAAAGAAGCCGCCTGCGCATGCTCTGCAGTGTGCGCATGCCCGGTGGCCTGTTCAGAAGTCGGGTCCCTAGCACCGCGTTTTCCAAGGGGCGCGGTCCACATGGTTATGGCCGGCAGTGGCTTTGCCGCCCTGTCGGCACTGTTCCTCCCAGTCTCGAGGTAAAAGGCAAACAAGGGCTAAGTCCACGGAGGAGGAGTAGATTCTCTCACACCCTGGCCGCAACCTCACTCTACTGCTTGCTTCACGGGGTCCGGTGGATTCCTGGGAAAGGAACCCCCTGCGCTACCCTCCTTTCTCATACTTTTTGCAAAAGAGCATCGATTTCGGTATCGCTGTCTCGTGGCGTATGGTGCACAGCGATCCCCGCCGTGCAGAGTGCTGGGGGCCCAGACTTCCTTCTAAGAAATCTGAGAAGGCTGGGCGATGTTCAGACCCTGAAGTTAACATTCAAACAAACTATTAATTAAAATAGATATGCGAAATAATAACAATAATAATAATAAATATAAGGAGAAGGAGAAGAAGAGGGAGAAGGAGGAGGAGGAAGAACAGAAGTATATTCCTCTCTCCTGGCTACAAGCGGATGTTGAATAAAACAACCATGTAGTGTTTTAGGAGTCAGAATGTGATAGGCCCCCATGTGTGAGCCAGGGGCCACGCTCAGGAAGAAGACACACTAATGACCCACAGAACCGCCAACCTGACACAGCCATCATCCCAGTTTTTACCTTCCAGTGGGGCAGAGACTCGCTGATGATCCCCTGCCCTTTTAGGTGCGTCTGGCCACTCGGTGGAGAGTGGGGTCTTATCCTTGTTGTGTGGGGAAGGAGAGAAAAAAGAAGGCAGGTTTTGCCTCAGACAGAACTATACTGATTAGATTCATGGAGGGTTGTAAGTGAGCCCCAGCTGTGGCTTATACCCTCTTGACAGTGGTTACCTAGGGAAGTTGGTGTGCCCTTAGGATTCTTTGTGGAAATGTGTGCTTTGGGGTTGGTGGAGTAAAAATAAGATGATCCTGGAACATCTTGTCGTACCCAGAGATTAGTAGGGACATGGCAAAAGGTCACAGAAGCCAGCTTAAAGAGGCCCCTTTGTCAAATTAGAGACCACTGGAGCACCAGAAGAATAGTGACTATAATGTATGAAAACATTGACTATGAAAGGAATCCACTGTAATATACATGTCATCTACATGTAATGAAATCCATGTTTTAATATAATTACAGAAAAGATGGAGAAGAGAAAGCTGTACTCTGTAGAACAGCAGCTAGTCAGTGTGGGAGGAATAATAAGGTTGTTAGAGTGCAGGCTTCCAAGAAATGTTTTAAGTGTTCAATTTTTGTGGGTGCCAGAGCCAAATAGGGTGACATTGTTATTTATTGTTTCCCTCAGGTTTTATATGTTTCCTTTTTCTTGACTATAGAGTGCTGTGTTCATGTTTATTCATGATGGCAAAAAGGCACGATGACAAGTTTAGTTTCTCAGTTCCCACTGTAGGTCGAGTTGCACCTGTGAGGCATGGTTTCATTCACATAGGTGCTTAGCACTGTTCTGGTTCAACACACTTATTTAGAATTCTTATGTTATTAGGCCAAGTTTTATTTGTATAGCTGTAAAGGAAGGTTGTCCAAACCTTATCCTGTGGGCCACATTGGGCCCAGGATGGTTTGGATACAGCCAAATACAAATTTGTAAACTTTTTTTTTTTTTTTAAAGATTTATTTATTGTTTTTGACAGAGAGAGAGATACAGAGTCAGCGATAGAGAGAAGGGGGAGGTCCCAGAACAGTCTCCATAGTTGCACATCGTTGGTTTTTCCACATAGTTTCATTCCACAGGTAGGTGGGGCTGCACAGGGCAGGAACTGGGCCGGGGTCTCGCCCTGGTGAGAACTGAACTGGGGACACGACCCAGTTCAGCATATGGGTCCGCACGGGCCGGGGCGGGGCCGGGATTCGATCCTCTGTCCCCTGGGCTGCAAAGTGAGCGCCTAACCCACTGAGCCATCCCGGCTTCCCCTGTAAACTTTCTTAAACCCTGGACTCCCAGTGCACAGAGCCAGCATCCCCTTCCCTGTCCCATGTGCTTTCCCTAAAGAATTTTTAACAGTATAATCTTATGATCATTTTTCTCATGTCAGAATTTTTAAATCTTATGAATTTTTTTTTTAGCTCATCAGCTATCATTAGTGTTACTCTATTAACCCAAGAGAATCCTGTTTCCAATGTGGCCAGGAGAAACCGAGAATTTGGACACCTCACACTAAACAAGAGGCTTCTCTCTGTGTTTTTGCTGTGCTATGTGGCCCTAACACATTGTTCTGAAATTCATTTATGTTAATCCTGAACAGCTCTCATGTCCCTGGGGGGTTGTTTGATTATCAATTTAATTTCTCTCATGGCATTATCAGTTGGATGGATCTTTTGTAAAGTTGGATCACGTACCTGTGTAGCATCATTGTATCTCTCCATGGCTCAGATTTGGCGTGAATATGTGACTTCCAGGAAACTTCATTTCTTCAAGTGAAGACATTGCCAAGGCCTATGGACCATAGCCCAGGCCTCAGTCATCTCCCGTTCAAATATTATCCAAATATGTCCAACCTTAGAAGCATATTTATGAATTAACTCTTCAACTTCTATCATTCAATCATTCTCTCAAGGTTTTTCTTCTTTCCATTTTCTCATTTCATCTCACATTTCTTTCCAACTGATATCATAAAGCTCAGAGACCTTTGCTATCTTTCCAGAAACTAGAGGCAGCCAGGTGAGAGGTGAGGAGATTCGTTGGTCCTGTGAGTGCCAAGGGCCAGTTTTGAAACCTTAATCGCCATGAGGCTGCCCTTTAGTTGGTGCACAACATTGGATGTGTGCTACCTGTGCTTCCTGTTCATTGTCTCACGGTCTGACACAGATTGTTTAAACTTCAACCCACAAGACAGCGCTGGGTGTAAAGAAACATTGAGGCCATCTGTTTACCATTCTCATGTCATAACTGAGAAAATTGAGGCCCAAAGAGGTGAAGTGACTTGATGGAAGGGGCACAAGTCGTGTCAGAAATAATGCTGGAACCCTGGACTCCCAGTGCACAGAGCCAGCATCCCCTTCTCTGTCCCATGTGCTTTCCCTAAAGAATTTTTTTTTTAAATATATTTTTTTTATTTATTTATTTTTGACAGAGAGAGAGAGAGAGAGAGAGAGAGAGAGAGAGAGAGAGAGAGAGAGAGAGAGAGAGAGAGAGAGAGAGAACTGAACCGGGGAGCTCCCAGTTCAGCACATGGTTCCGCACGGGCCGGGGCCAGGATTCAATCCTCAGTCCCCAGCGCTGCAGTGAGCGCTCAACCCACTGAGCCATCCGGGCTTCCCCAAGAATTTTTAACAGTGTAATCTTATGATCATTTTTCTCATATAATCATTTTAATGTGTATTCTTGTATTATTCAAAATTGCTGGCCTGCATTAAGTTCTAAAAAAACTTAGGTGTGTGAAATGCACCTTTCTTCCCACATGAAACCTATAATTGAATCACATTAAGCTTCTATGATGTTATTTATTTACAAGAGTTACTGACCTCAAACACCCATTTAATTACTGTTTCCCATGAGCTTGCAAATCTCTGATGATGCAAAGATAGAATGTCCCGAATGCGCAGCCTCCCTGTCAAGGGGTTCTCACTGACCTTTGCTTCCTGTAGCCTGCCTCTGAGATGGGGCAGGCATTTCCCATGTTGTCCTGCTTTGTAGAGGGAGGTGGGAGGGGCGGGGAGGCTGGTATAGGAGGAGCAGGGAGACAGAGAAGGAGTGGAAGCCAAAAATAGGCTGCAGAGGATGATGGGAAGGAAGGAGAGCCCCGGAGGCTGCATGAGGAGGAGGATGCTACAAGAGCGTGAACACCATGGCGGCTCAGCCATGTGGCCCCACATGGCAGCTGTTCTTTCACATACTTGCCTAACTCATCCTGCACACACACGCACACACACACACACACACACACACACACACCCTACCCTCGTCGCTCACCATCACACACAAACAGCCCCCCATTTATTAGTCTGGAGGTTCTTTCATTTTCCACTGAGACTACCCAGAGCTAGACCCCTACCCATCACCACAGGCACACTCTTGTCTTGTGGTTTCAGGTGCTTAGGAAGCACAGACATCTCCGAAGAGAAAAGAGCGTGCAGGCCACATGCAGTCATGGTGTCACCCTGCAGATCTGATGCCACCTGTCCCAGATCATTGTTACATGTAGTAAATTATGCTATAAAATCATAAACCAGGTAATCACTCTTCGTTCTAAAGTCACAGATCATATCCTTTGAAAGGGGAAAGCAGGTTGTGGGTACCAGTGTCAGGAAATGAACCAACTGGAGCAGATCCCACAAATGCCCAGGTAGGAGAAGCTGCTTAGGTTAATGGCTCAATAGCTGCTGTCTTGGCTCAGGCTGCCATAACAACATAGCACGGACTAGGGGGCTTAAACAGACGAAAGCAGCCAGTCTCAGGGAGGAAGAAAGGAAGGTTCTTCCTGGAAGTTAGCTTGGTGCTGAGTTCACTTTCAGCCACATCCATGAATCTCCTGAAGAGTCATCTTTCGAGTCAACCTAAGGGAGCCCTCAAAGATCCAGTTTCTCCAGTCCTTGCTCTCTGGTCTGAGGACACAGTGGGCTCCTCGTCCAGCCTTCCCCTCTGTGCGCTGAGATCTAACCCAGTCCATAAGAGAAAACAAAAAATCCTGTGCAAGCAAACACCTCATGTTTCCATCCCTTATGTTAGCCAGCAGTTTCTTTTTCTGAATCTTCAGTTCTTGTTATCTCTACAGGGAGGAAAGGAAAAACGATCCCTGGGATACTATGGGAACAAAGTGAGAAATATGTACACCAGTCTGAGGGAAGGGGAGGAGCAGGGAGGGAGAGAGGGAGGGGAGGTGGGAGAGGGCACCAGCATTATGGACACACTCAATGGTTTGATGTTTACCTGGAGAGGAGGGAGGAGGAGGGAGGTAGATTTATGGGGGGAAGGGGGAGGGGGCACCAGATATATGGTGTTGGAGGGGGACCTGAATCTGGGAGCTGGGCACATAATGCGATGCATGGGTGATGTGATGTGGAGTTGTACATCGGGAAACTATCTAATTGTTACCAACCAATGTCACCCCATTAAATTTAACAATAAAATATAATATTAAAAAAAAAAAAGAAATATGTACACCAGAAATACATTAAGTAGTACTTCTTTCCCATATAACCCTGAATCTGTGTGTTTCTATACATCACACAGTTTGACTTGTGGGTTGGAGAACAGGAGCAGCCTTAGACGTCATGAATGGGGCATGCCTTATGTTACACAGTGAGTAGAGGGGGATGATTTTCTGGGATAGACTGCCCTGGGTTGTGGCAGTAAGGCAGGAATGTTGCTTGCATTTCTTTAGAGCGAAATGTATGAAGGGGCTGGGAGGGTTGGGAAGTAATAGATATGGAAGGTTGCGGGGTCGCAAACTCACCATTGGTATACCGTATTTTCCGGCGTATAAGATGACCGGGTGTATAAGACGACCCCCTAATTTTACAGTTAAAACATAGGTTTAGGCCTATATTCGCTGTATAAGACTACCCCCCCCCCCCCATGGGAAAGCCGGGATGGCTCAGCGGGTTGAGCGCTCGCTTTGAGGCCCCGAGGACCGAGGATCGAATCCCGGCTCCGGCCCAGGCGGACCCACATGCTGAACTGGGGAGTTCCCACAGTTCGGTTCTCTAGCTGTCTCTGTCTCTGTCTCTCTCTCTATCTGTCAAAAGTAAAATAAAAATAAATATGCACTGAAGATA
>PVKE010030381.1:0-19656 GCA_004027555.1 Craseonycteris thonglongyai
AAAATAAAAACCTTATCTATCAAAAAAACAACAACAAAACCAAAAACCCTCATCTAGCTTTATTGTTCCAATCTATATGAGAGCCATAGAAACCTTTTCTGATGAACTAACACCCTACTTCTTTGAGCTTGGTATAATGTACACACACTGGGTTGGCCTTCTCTCCAGTACTCAATTCATTTTCAGGTTAATTGATAATAAGAGCCATATAATTTAACAAATACTTTGTAAATACTAATTTTTAATGGTAGATGTTCGCAGGACACATCAATTTGACAAAGAAGAATATCAAAATGAGCTTGCTACAGAAGTCTTTATTAAGAATTCTATGGCATATATGAGGGTTATCTTGAAAGTATCCAGCCATGTAATATGAAAGATAGAGGCATTTATGGCTAAATTTTTCTTCAGACAGCCCTTTTATACATGTTTGTGTGTAATGTCACAAACTGTGTGTATGTATATGTATGTGTGTGTATGTATATGTGTGTACGCGTGTGTGTGTGTATGTGTGTGTGTGTGTGTATATATATATATATATATATATATATATATATATATATATATATAATATATAAAACATCATGGCATCCTTCCTGTTCTGGGCTTGAGTTCTAGAACTCAGGGGAAATCTATGATTTCAGTTTTGCATCTCACAAAAGGTATGATTTATGCTATTTGTTGTTGAATCACATCACAGAATGCCCATGCAATAGACATTTAATACATATGTATTGAAACAGACATTATTTTAAAAAGTATCACATTAGCCTTCATATTGGTTTTGGTTTTCTTGATCACCAATGTGCTTTTATCCATAAAACAAAACATACTAGTCGAAAGTACAAAACTGGGAACAAGATCAGAAAAAGGGTTACAAATCAAACCTGAAGCTGGCTGAGAGGCTGTTAATGTATTAAAAAGATGAGTATAGGTGGCACTTCATAATCTAATAAAGGATGATCAGTGTGATGTATTGGAAAAAACAATGTTCAAAAAATCAGATATTGACTGGCCTGAGGTATTAGGGTTCCCACAGATGAGAAGAAAACAAACTAGGTTATAAAACCTAGTCAGTTTATCTAGCACTATTCAAAGGGCAGTATGGTCTGGATTTTGATAGAAACCTCAGAATAAAAAAGGAAATTATCAGCCTGTTTAAATTTAATCCCTTTACTCTCATTTCATGCTCAAATAGTTTCTGAGTTGTAAGTAGTTATCTTATGTAGATATAATCAATAACAGGGATGAGTTAAGGGATACAAGCAACTCCAGATCTCAAATCAGGGATAAGATGTCATCCACTGCAAATTAATAGGGGCATTCTGGTTTGAAAGAAACTTTTTTTTTATTTTGTTAGCATAAATTAATACATTTTTCAGTATTTATTTTTGGGATATATATATATATCCCAAATATACACACACATGCACATACATATATATACACATACACACACACATATGTACAGTTACACACACACACACACACATACATACAGATACATATAGATATCTCCTCTCATTATTCCTAGCAACTTTCATATGTGGTTGAGATTATTTTATATTTGATGGTACCTTCCCTCATTTATCAGATATTCTGTGAGTGCTACTGTGTACCAAGCAGCATGGATGATGCTCCAGATACAAAATTGCGCAGAAGTATACCCAGTCCCTAACTCCATGGGGTCTTCAGCCCAGTGAAGGCAAACAGATTGAGGAAAGTGAGGCACCAAGAATTTAAGAGCCCATTAAAATTCTTTAATATTAAAATAATAAAGCTCACTTAAAAAGTCTAATATGAATATACAGGTATCCATCTATTCACTCACTCATTCATCTACTCATTCATTCAAGCAAAAGCATAGTGTTTTGCAGAACAGAAATAGTCTTCAACGGATATGCTCTTAGACCTGTGGGGTGAGGCCTATATTGGAGTAGAGATGGGGTAGCCTCCTGTTCTAGTAGGAGCTTTGCTTCAACCACTAAACTTTTTAGCCACTAAAATGTCAATGTCATGCCATCAATGTTTCATCCATTATACAAGGATTGTGATTCCTCTCAGTCAGCAACAATAAATGCAATGTTCCATGGTCTCAACAGTATTTATAATTACTAATTACCAGATACCTAGTTAAAAAAATTAAAACTGGTGAGAGGGTAGAGACAATAGTATAGTAGAGTTGAAAGAATAAGACATCCACCTGATTCTCTAGGCATTTTAAGTTACATCTTTTTATCAAGTTAATGTCTAGAACAAAACATACAAAAAATTCCAAGTCATAAAACACTGGGTAAAGCATGCTATGGGAGTAGGGCCTGGGGCTCTGCTTACTTATTAGTTAATAAACCAGTATGTGCCCAGTTCTATGGAAAGAGAAACATTCCCCTAAGGGGAAATAATTATTAGGGTTCATAACTCACCTACCTTTGCAGAAAGTGTACCAAATATATTCTTAAAAAAAAAAAAAAAAAAAAAGATTGAGAAGCTGGGATGGCTCAGCGGGTTAAGCCCTCGCTTTGCAGCCCCGGAGCCAGAGGATTGAATCCCAGGCCTGGCCCAGGCGAACCTATATGCTGAACTGGGGTGTGCCCCCTAGTTCAGTTCTTGCCGGGGCTTACACAGGAGGTTCCTAGCCCAGTTCCTGCCCTGCGCAGCCCCGCACCCACCTGTGGAGTGGAACTATATGGAAAACTGATGCTGTCAACTATGGAGACTGCTCTGGGCCCTCCCACTTCTCTCTGTTTCTCTCTGTCTCTTTCTCTGCCAAAAACAATAAATAAATCTTTAAAAAAAAAAGAAAAAAAAGATTGATTTTATTGTTTGTGAGAACGTGAGAGAGAGAAAGTAAGAGAGAAATACAGAGAGACATAGACAGAGAGAAGTGGAGAAGACCCAGAGCTGTCTCCATAGTTGTACATCATTAGTTGTGACATAGTTTCATTGCACACAGGTGGATGTGGGGCTATGGGGGTGGAAACTGAACTGGGGGCCTCCCTCACAGGAGGCAAGAACCTTCACTGCTATATTGGTGGTTACCAGTTGTGCCCCAGTTCAGCATATGGGTTTGCATGGGCTGGGGCCAGGATATGATTCCTGGACCTCGCAGTTGCAAGGCAAGACTCAAACTACTGAGCTATCCCAGCATCCTCCAGAAACATCCTTCTTACTAGTAAAAACACCCAGAGCATCAGGGAGAAGTCATTTGTTGTTATGATGTGCCTCTCTGTCCCTCTCATTATACTCACTCTTGGAGGCTTTGATCTTCTATTATTATGGACCATAAGCCCTCGTACTATCTCTGTGCCTCAGAATCCTGGCTTTATACTTCCAATTTGTGTATTTTATTCCTTCCATTTAATAACTGTTTTAAAATAAACAAATATATAAAGACATAAATGTATGACTCAAAAGAAAAGTTCTCTGATAATATAGAATGCTTTCCCCAAGATGAAGAGCAATGTTTTGAGGAATTCCAGGCTGCCACCAAAAACAACGGAAAAGCCACTGTTGTAAACTTGGTGGAGTCTCTAAAGTAGCTGGCCCTTTCTGAATATAATTAAATATAACAATTTTTCCATTCCTGAAGTTCCAAAAGCCAAATTTTATGAAAACAGCTATAAGGAGGAAGGTTATTTTCAATAGTGTTTTCTGATATATAAATATACAGTAGACTCTCCGTTAACGAAAACTTAAGCACTGGTACTCTCAAGCAATAGGCAAAATCTGTTGCCAGTTGCCTGAGATTTTGCCATTTGCTTAAGGTGTTGATTGCTTGAGTTCTGGTTAATGGAGAGTCTACTTACATTTATCCGACATCTACCAATCCCCATGGGTGCTGGTTAAGTGAGTCTATGTATTTAGTATACCTTTTTCTTTTTTTCCTAGCTCCATCTTCCCCAACTTCAAGACAGAGTATACTATAGGTGGCAAATGTTTGGGAAAATACAGATTGAGAAATCACAAAAATGAAAGTTTACATCATTTAATAAAAATAGTAATACTTTACCAAATGGAAAATTCCACCAAACGAAATATTACTCCGATCATATGACTTACCTAAAAATAAGAGAGAAGAAAGTAAGAACTTGGAATCGTACTCAATCCTCAGTATACTAGATTCCTTAAGTGGCAGGTATTTTAACAACTATCCAGAACAGAAACTATACCAGGCCAAGGCAACACCAATTTCTTTAGAAATGGCAATTAACGTTAGAAAGGAAATGGCAAAGAGGAAGCAAAAGCAAAGAGGAAAGAGTGGTATTTTACTGACTTAAATCACTTGACACTCACATATATTTTAAGAAGCCAGTTTTGAAAAATGTGGACACCTATGTATGTAAAGGCTGTAGCTAAACTGTGGCAATATACTCATGCCACATTCTCTTCCAAGACTTCTGCTTACTGTCTTAAAGAGAGACTGTCAAAGCTGAAAACTTTCAAATATCTTCACCTCATGTGACTCAAGGAAAAGGTGCCACTGTATCGAGTGCTACTGTAATTTCCTCTGTTGATTTTCTCTCCTCCTTAACACTTAGTTGTTTTGGCTGTTTCTTTTTTTATTTTCCAAGGTGAACACTGATGCTCGTGAAAGGTGCCAGATTAACAACTTGGAGAAATTAAGAGCTTGCTCTATCAAGAGAAAAGGCTCAGTGTAGTGGAGGTGATGAAAGTCTCCCCTATACTGTGCTTGCCTATATATGTTAGCTCTGACCCATGATCACCCCAGCTCTCCAGTTTTCATGGTCCATTAATGCCTTTTGACTGTTGCTAACCGGGAGTGGCAATCTTGTTCTTGCTTTTAATGCTACTATTATTATTACCAGTACTGTGAGCTCTAACTTCCTCAGAGAAATTACATGGAATTTTACATTAGTTGTCATTTTGTATTAAGTAATATTGCAAATTTGGTTAATATCCACTAATTTCTTCAAACAGGAGGCAAAGTCTTGAGTGCTCAAGTTGAAACAGGCCTTGCTAAATTCAGTCACATGTAATCTGAATTCTCTTTCAGGGATATTCTAATATTTAATGGTTAGAGACCTGTTATTTTTCCTTTGGTGTCAACCATAAGCCAGTCAATGCTATTCTGCAGCAACTACGGTAGTTTCATGGATGCTGAATTTAAAACTATCATTATATACAAGTATGAGATCTGAAAATTACTATCAGTCAAAGAGAGAAAAATGTATCCCTCTTATATTTACAGGAGTTCAGGTTTCTGAATTGTATGAGTATTTTGAAATTATTATTTATTAATTAATCTCTCCTATGCCTACCGAGCTATGAAATCATGGTTCTTCAATTAGTCAGATACCAACAGTTTTTCAATGCTGAAACTTCCTTTGCTATATAGTTTTCCTCACAACATTTAAAGGCCAGAGCAAGACAATGATCCTTTTTTACTATCTAGACTTATAAAAATAAAGGAAGCAAAGCTAGCAAACACATGCAAAATATTAATGGAACAATGAAACACAGCATTGAATGCTGCTAACAGACCAATAATTACTTAGCAATTATTTGGAAAGATCACAGTATGAATCGCAGTTGTTCCCCGTCTTTGCCATCGTACTTCTTTTTGTCAAAGACCAAATTCTCTGAAGCTAGAGTACATTTCCATCTTCACATGGCTAGCACTTCCTGTAATTTCTAATCTCTAAAAGTGTTGGAGAATGAGAAATTCAGGGTACCAATGTCTACAGCAAACACATGGTAACAATTAGGTGAAGGTGCCCTGGCTGCATCTCATGGAAATCTCGGAAAATTTTAGTTTAGAAACTTTGGCTGTTTTTTCTCTTTGCCATGCACAGCCTTTATCAAGTAAGTCCTTATGGTATTAAAACATTTGGCACTGGCTCACGTCTATGCTATTGCTGGCAGGGAACTAATTGGGAAGGAGGGGTGGAGCAGTTACCTTTATCAGGAAGGACTTTATAACTTTATGGAAAGGCTTTTTCCTCCCCAGTTTAATGAAAGACTAAAACCCAGATATGAGAAGAGATTATCTCCAAGGGCAGCAGCAGTTTATTGTAATTATGTTACTACAAAGATCAGGAAAGTGGAAAGTATTATGACAACTTAGGTGAGAAGAGCAACACCCTGTATTTAGGTCTCATGGTAAGGCTGTGTTGGGGAAACCAACTCGTGCCTCTAATCTGAAGGGAGGCCTGCTTCCCTAATTGCAAGAAAATTAGAACCTAACTGCTATGAAAACTAACCACATTGATCTGCAATAACCAGCGTGGGAGGCCATGAGTATCTCTCACCAACAGATACCAACAGATATCTGCCTCTATTCCTGCAGTGGCCAGCTCTTGCCAACTCCCTGTTGCCACCAGACGACTAATATATCTTTCCCATTGATTCCTGTCAGTCCTATATTACAATTTATAATAATGGGATTCAAAGCAACAAGCTCCATTTTCTTATATAACACTCTAGCTTCTATCAGTGAAGCATCTGTCTGATTTAAAGCACTTTGGAGGCTGGCCTTGAATTGCAACTAGAGCAAAATCTCCTGGGCATTTCTGTTCCTCAGCTACTCAACTGAGAGCGTATTTTGTCCCTCTGTTCTTCATTGCATAATGTATCTCTTATGGTTTCTGCAGACTAGATTTTTGCATCCTTCGTGATTTGGTTTCTCTCATTGCACCACCTTTTTTGTGGTGGCAGATTTACGAGCATGGGTTTCCAGCATTTGCTATTTAATACAGAATGGATAGGTGAACATGCAAAGATCAGCTTCGGGAACATGTCACTAAGGCTCTGATCTACATGGTTTTCTAGTCAAACGAAAATTTCAGGCAAAACAATATGTTGATCTCAGTAAGTAAAAGATAAAAACATGAAATCTGAGAGACTCAAATCATTGACTCTCTTGCTCAGAGAAAATAGAAAAATTAATATAGGCCTTTAGAGCAGAAAATCACAGGTGATTTTTCCTTTTCTTCCCATTTCAAACATCTGCTAATAGGTTAATGAATGCCAAGGACACAAGAAACACAGCGAGTCGGGGAAACGTAGAGGCCACGAGATGGGCTGAACCTCATATAAAAAATATCAGCAAGTAAGATTCTGAGAAAGCCCGTAACACTGAAAGAGCTATGAAGATGAATATGGTCAGGTTTGGGACCAAGAGTACATAAAATGGGACCATACAAAAATACTTGAAAAATTTTTTTTTGAATTCCTCATAATGCACATTAGTCATAGCTCAATTTTAAAAGTTTGCAGTGGTTTAGTAATCAAATGCTCAAGACAATGTACCTATCAAGAATACTTGCTTATTTTGGCTGATATGCTGCAATTATTAATTTGGTTGTCTAATTCAAAATAACACCAGGAATGTTTGCTCTTAGCTTTAATATCTTGGCCTAAATAACAAATTCTAGGAATCACTATGTTAAGGACTGAGTGTATCCCAAATTGGAATTTTCTTATGGGAAGAGAAGATATAAGATAAAACAGATGAGTTTTAATAATATAAAATAAAAAGAGTAAAACTAAATCTTCTGGGATTTAAACAATGGCTTCCATGACTCTGTAGAAGAAAATCTTTTTTAAAGGAAACTTTAGAGGAGAAAATTACAGATAGTAATTTGTTGAAAAGAGATGAAAGAAAAGACTCAAATTTATCCATCTGTGGGTAGTAGTAATGATTATGGGGAAGGAGGAAATAAGTATGTTACTGAATGTACTCAAAGGAAGTATATAACAGTTCCTATTATAAAGAAATTTAGAGATTATTTAGGGAAATAATTTATACAAAGGAAACAATTCAAAGATAACAAAAAAAATTTAATTAAGAGCCAAAAATCAGGTGAGGGTTGGGGGAGAGATCAGTGTGGGTTAGGTTCTGAGCTTGCTCAATTGGGGCAATTGGAGCCAGTCTCTCTTACTGCCCTTACCTATAATATTCCCCAAATATACCTACATCTCACGCAGTTTATAACTACAACAAATGGTGTTTACAGATAGCTCTATGGCTAAGGGCTTTCTGGTCTACAGCTTTAGGTCTTTTTAGAAGCCAGAATTCTTGCCTCCCTTCTCATTCTTATAACACTTCAATTCTATTTTCTATCAAATTTCTTTTCTCTTTTCTATTAACCTCCATTCTAGTTCTGGAGTACAGGGTTGAAAATGAATAGTGGAAGTGGATATGAGTGACATACAGCTGGCCTGTGGCAAAGGGACTGTGAGTAGTAAGCAGCCATATTTTGGGGACAAGGAGAACAAAGGATTTGGATCTTCAAAGCCAAGAAAAGCTTTTCCCTGTTTCTCAGCCCCCACCCACTACCTCTTCCCCTTCATAGGAAATGATAGAAATTTAACAAAACACACAGACTTTCTAAATTTATAACAATCTCCCTTTTCTCGGACCCAAGAGTGTTTAATTTATTACTATTGCTAACATTTTGCATGTACCTTGTATTTAAATTTTTCATCTAAGAGTTTCAAAGAGGTTTATAAATTTTCATTAAAGCAAATATGCCTGGCTATATTTTATATTAATAAAATTTAAATTTTGATGATGAGAATTTGATTTGTAAAAAAGCGACTTTCTAGAATTTCGCTTATTACACCACATATACATCTCCTAAACTAGTGGCTCTTAAATTTTAGGCTTCATAAGGCTCCTCAGGGGTCCTTATTAATATGCATATTCTTGAGCCACATCTTATTATTAATTATTTAGTCAGTCTAGCATGGGACCTGGAATCTACACTTTTGCTAAGCACCCAAGGAAATTCTTATACACATACCGTACATTGTGGATAGAGGGGGCCCCACTGTGAGACCCTCTCCCCATCTGGTGTCCTAGTTTCCCAGCTCCAATGTCCCCAAAGCAACTTGTTTCTTAGTGACAGAATTCAAGCAGTCTCCCGAATAGTTCACACTGAATAGTGAGTCAAAAATACAAAATGAGGAGATGCCGGGATAACTCAGTGGTTGAGCGCTTGCCTCGAAATAACGAGGTCCAGGGTTTGATTCCCAACCCCAGCCCATGCAAATGCATATGCTGAAGGCCATGGCTTAATTGGTAACCGGTGGGATGGCTCAGGGCAAAGGTTCTCCCCTTCCATGTGGGAGGCCCCCATTGGGTTCCCACCCCACACGGCCTCCACATCCACCTGTGTGGAGTAAAACCATGTCACAACTAATGATATACAATTATGGAGAGACTGCTCTAGGCCCTTCCCCCTTCTCTCTCTCATACCGTCTCTCAAAACAAGAAAATAAATCTTAAAAAAAAAAAAAAATAAATAAAAACAAAACAAAACAAAATGAGCAACCTGAAAGAAAATGATCTGTAAAAGGATTTCACTTTTAAGAATGTAAGGTGCTATTAGCTACACAAATACAGGAAATAAAAAAAGGTGCCCTATTTTTAACTGTACTTCCTTATATATATGAGATTTGATATTATGAATGAGTTGGTTTTTCTATTCATGAGACCTGAATCTTTACTGGCTCTCCAGTTATGTATGCTAGCTTCTGGCACACCCTCTTTTCCCAATCAATGACACCTTGCACAGCCAGCCTGGATTTCCCAAATTGCAATTAAGTTAGAACCTAACCACTTAGAGAAGTAATAGTCACATGAAGTCCAATATGTAACGGGGCAGGGCTAAAGAAGCTGCTTGCTGATAGATACCAATGATTCTCCTACTTCTACTCCCTCAGAGGCCCATCTTCCCATCAGCACCAAAGCGGGAATCTCAGAAGTCAGAATTCTTCTTAATGACACTGTATGCTCCTGCATTTAATCTCCAAGTCCTACTTTTTAGGTACTATCATCATTCAGCCCTCGTGCTCAGCTCTCAATTCCCAGCCCCTGTGCCTTTTCTTCCTGCTGCCCCTTTCTTGGATTCATGATATCCTGCTGACTCCTCTGACCTAAGATTGGCTAATGTTTAATATCATGTATCTTGCTTCTGGTCAGAAGTTGTGATTGATCACAACTGTTCTCTCAAACACCATCAGTGGCTAAATTCAATGGGGTTTTCCCAGCCCTCTACTTTTCTCCACCACTCTGTAGGTGTCCCCATCACATTTTTCCTCCTGTTGGTTTCAGTAACAACATAATTCTCTTATGAAAATAGTGAGTATCTGATCTGCTTGGTATTAATCCTTCCAATTTGGCACTATAAACAGAAAATGGAAGATATATTTAGCTAACAATATACACAATGTTGTTGAGCCCAACAGAGTTTTAGTTCAACCTAAACAAAAGCTCCCTTCCTACCAATACCAACCTACAGGAGCTGCATTTTACTTGTGGTTTAAGTTTTTTAAAGAATATGTAAGAAAAAAAAAAATCAAGTTGTGTCAAAATTACCTTGAAAATCCCCTAGAAAGGCCCCATGCTGGAAGCCAATATACTGTCTCTCGGTATGTCCAACTCAAGTGGGTTTTTCCTCTGGCATTGATAGACTATTATATGTTTGTTTGAATCAAGATGAAATAGTTGGCTTGAGTTTAGGATGCATGTTACACAAAACAGCACACTGAACAAGGCAAGATGCTCACCCTGCGAGAGAACATGGAACAGATACAGAAAGAGAAAAATCAACAGACACAACACTTATCTTAGTTAGGTTCACTCCTGGGCATGGACTCATTGAGTATAACTTAAATAAACTTCTCTGCAAAACATACATTGTTATTCCTTCTCTGCTTATATTCATTTGCTGAGTAGGTACAGTTGAATTCATGCAAATGTAGTGTTTGTATGATACAACTCCAGCAACGAATATACATATATGCCTATTTTTTTGACTTATAGTATCCCAAGGATAAACAAAGAACAGAGACAGACACTATATCAACTATGAAGATCAATTTGAGAGGACTGGACATTTTTCTTGCAAAAATTCCTTGAGTACATGAATCAAAGACACTGTGATGCAGTGGAAAAAATACTGTACTTGGTGTCAAGAGACTAGGATTCCAATCCCAACTGTGACACATATTTGCTAAGCGAACTGGACCAGTGTCCTTATCTCTAAAATGGGCACAAGTAGAACTGCTTTGAGGTTTACAAGAAAAAGTGCACAAGAAGGAATGTACCATAGTCACTGACATAGGTAGGTAGGTACTTGCTACAGGTTTGTTTGAACCAAAGCTGAGCAACAAAAAAGCCATGTAAAGAAGAAAACTATCAGTATCAACAAAACAGGGCACATAGTAGGTGCTATGTAAGTATCTACCAAACGAAATTGAGACATCAAGCTGATTTGACCAACTCAGTATGTTATTTGCTTGTTCTAACAGTCTTTTATTTTCTCCACATGGTCACTGGTACAAAGTCCACTTACAGCTTCATAAACATGGGCTTAAAACAAAAGGGCTTCTAATCAGATTTGGCAAGAAAAAGAGAGACACAGAGGGTGAGGTAAGTGTGAGGCTACAGTGCTGAATAACAGGGATGGCAGTGCCTCAGTGCATGAGTCACACAGACACCGAGCAGTACACAGCTAGAGATAATTCGCAGGTAAATGCTGCATGAGCCATTACGTCATCCCTCCTCTCCCCTTTCTTCATCAATCATGTCGCCTGGACTCTGATGCAACCCAGCAAGAATGTCTGATTTGCAGACAGCAGAGAGAGCCTCAGATCACACACATACTTATCAGAGAAAGCAATATGAACCCAAACTGAAGTTTCTGGCATTTCCTTTTGTTTAAATCTTGCTTTAGAGGGGAAGTCTTAAGGGTGGAATGTGAAACTGTAGATTAAGCCATCTGGTCTGAAGGCCTAAAGGACTAGGCTTCACCATTTTGGACAAGTCATTCCAGGTCTATTGGCCCTTTCCACAGCTATACAATTACATGGTCTTCAAGGCCTCTTTCAGAGCTGCAATTTCATCATTAAAAATTCAGGCCAATCACAGCTATACAGTGAGCAGATAAACATTTAGTTATGCAAGTCAGGCATAAAATCAGCTTTATTTATTCTCTGCTAAATAGATCATTCAAATTTTTGGCTACCTCCATCCTCTCTCTAGGAGAGTGTGTAGCTACCTACAAAGCCTGTGAAAGCAAAGGAAAAGTGGCGGTAGGAACTGGTGGTTCTAAAAAATGTGAATGTTCACAAAGGAAATTATAGATACTCTAGTGTAAACCATAGACGCCTAGAAGCAAATGCTCATGAGGGGATATAATATATTAACATTTATTTTATGTAGGGCAATGTTTGAACAAGAAGTTGTAAGGGATGTAACTTAAGAGGGATGCTATGAACCCTAACTCTAAACCAAATTCAAGGCCAGTTGGTATGTGATTTATGCAAGAGATAGAAGCTTGTGAGCTCACACACCACCAGCTTCCCAGGAAGGAGGCACTCACTAGAGACCACTACAGAGCCAGCAAGTGGTGGTGGGCTCGGCAATTCTGTCCTGCCATAATACTTTCCACCTGTCACGGCACCACACCTTTCCAAAGCTCGGCAATACAAACACTCAGTGACATAATACTAAAGGATCTGTGATAGAATCTCCAGAGAGGGCCATTTCCAACAAAAGCTGGGATTGGGGGAAAACAGTGGAGATGGAAACCAAATGCCCTGTAGTGCTTTCCTCATGGCCAACACTGTGTGGGGTCCCCTACCTTGTCTGCTGAGCAGCTGGCGGGGGGAGGGGGGGTCACCTCACTGCATCTGGAACAGCCTTCAACCAGGCACCCAGCTCTTTAATTGTTCAACCAAATGATTTACAAAGTTTGGCAACAAAGACAGGGCAGACTGGTTTAAATTCAAAGGATCATCCAACCTACAGATCTAAAAACCTTGGCCACATCTGTAATGAGCACCGCTTCTCTTGGGAAGGAAGACAGTAGAAAGGAAAAAGATGTGACCTGCCTAACAGGAAGACAGGACCCAGCTAGATGGAACATGTCTCCCAACTTCTTCCCCACCCTATCAATTTACCAATGTTCTGGTGGACTTCTTTCCTATGAAAGGCAATCAGACATGTACAGTCCACTTTTTCTACAGCTAGAAATGTGAAACCCCAGAATCATCAACACATTCTCACACATTGGACTGTTAGTTCCTTCTGATTGTTTATTGATGGTATAATCTTCTTGATCAACTAGGGGAGGAGTCAGCCAACTTTTCCCCCACAGAACCAGGTAATAAATATTTTAGATCTTGAGGGCTATACAGTCTCTGTTGCAACTACTCACCCCACCAATATGGCACAGAAGCAGTTATATGATGTAAACAAATGAACACAGCTATCTTGTAATAAAACCTTCTTTATAAAAAACAGGTGAAGGGGTAGATCTGGCAGGCATAATTTGCTGACCCCTGAACTAGTGTGTTTCCATATAGTTGAACTGTGATAAAGTGAGAGGGTACTACCAAATTTTTCACCTCTTAAAACAATTTAAATCTAATCTTCAATTCTGAGAGTAGAACTAACTTCTAAAATAACTAACCTTCATTAACAATAGATATGATAAAAACCCATTTTTGGAAAAAGTCTGTGTGTGTGTGTGTGTGTGTGTATGTATGTGTAAAATACAAATAATTCAAAAGGAACTGAACACTTTAAAAATCTATCACTCAGTAACTAGGTTATTTAATAAAAATCTAGTTTGTACTAAATCATCACATTATCCTTATAGGTATCTTGCCAGAAGGCAACTCCAGGCTTTAATTACATGTTGATATATAACATAGCTACCGAGTAACACATTTTTAAAAGGGTCCAATTCTCCTTTAACCAACCTGTATATTATTTGAGTACACATTATAAAATGCTTTAAATGATAGACACTTATTGTAAATAATGGTTACTCCTGGAGAATGGGGGTTAGAAGTTTTGCTTTTAGCAGTGTTGTTTAAATTTTTTACAAAACACATATTACTTTGTGAATAAAATGGTCTTTTATTTTTATTTTGCAAAGAAGTGGTAGAGGTAGGTAATCTTTGGCACTGCACTATAGAACTACTGACTAGCATCATCCACTGAAGGCATTTTCTGACTTTTCTTAGTAGTGTTTCTTGCCTTTAAACTTTCACCTGCTTTAACTCTTTCAGTTCCTTCTCCCCTTCGTTCATTCAGCCCAGCAGCATTCCCAGATCTATAACACACATTCACTCAATAGTAGATAACAATAAATATTTTATGAAGTTCCTAACCTAGAAGGACGGATAGAGAAGAAACAAGAAATAGAAATAGGGGAAGCTGGAATGGCTCAGGGAGTTAAGCGTTCGCTTTGCAGCCCCGGGGACTGAGGATCGAATCCTGGCCCTGGCCCATGTGGACCCATATGCTGAACTGGGGTGGGCTTCCCATGCGGAAGCCCCCAGTTAGATTCTCACCCCCCAGTTCAGTTCCTGGCTCAAGGGGGAGTGCCTCCCATGAGGCAGGCCCCCAGCCCAGCTCCCACCCTGCACAGCCTCCCGCCCATCTGTGTGCAACAAAATCATGTTGAACACTGATGAAATACAACCATGGAGACTGCTCTGGGCCCTACCCCTTCTCTCTGTTTCTGTCAAAAACAATAATAATAAAAAAAAGAAATAGAAATATTTTCCCAGTGACTAGGTGATAAGGAGGCCTCAATGAGAAAGTGACATTTAGGTAGAGACCTGAAGGATAAGAAGGAGGCAGTCTTTTGAAGTAAATTCTAGGCTAAGTCTAAAGTTTTCTGGTCTTGACTCTAGGCCAGTGTTTTCAAATCCTGGTTACACATTAAAATTAAACCACGTCACTTTCAGAAATACTGATGCCTGGGCCTCACTGCAGGCCAACAACTCTCTGGAGGTGGACTGTGCTACTGCTTTTCCTTTTTTTAAAGCCAGGACTGAGAAACAATGCTCTAGAATCTAGACACTTTTGTATCAGCATGAACAGAGCTTTCAGAGATTAGAGGGAACTGGACTCTGGATGAAAATGAACTATAAAGTTTTAGAATGGTGTGGGGATTTACTTTTTTAATCCAGTATGATTAACTGGATGCATTGTTCAGTGATGTGATGAAGCTTTGGGGATTCTCCCTATATCGTTGTGCAAGAGACCACAGAAACACACAGATCTTTTAATTGGGACCTTTTGCCCAAGCCTCTGGCAAGCTGTAAAGCAAATGAACCATCAAGTGACAGATTTCTTTGATGTGTTTAGCAAAGGCTGACTAAAAAGGCTAGGCCCTGAGCGTCTCCTTGAAGGCTAATAGATTCAAAACTGGCTAACCACAGACAGAAGTTCCCAAGGCAAGGGTTTAGCTTATACGGTCTAAGGATATATATATTCTCATATCCCTATATCCCCATTCACGCAACTCTAAATAAAACTGGTAACACAGGACAAGGAAAACAAGAATCATTGGAATTTGTCAATAATATTCTAAATAATTTTAGGCAGTTTTTGTAAATTCCTTTCATCCATCCATTCATCCATCCAACATATACCTACCATTATATACCTACTCTGTACTTCCCAAAGTCATTCATGTAATATATACACCTCTCATTTCGGTGAGAAACACAAGTAATAATCACAGTAGAATATGATATGTATTATCTCTGTACCTTGCACTCTCTTCTACAGTGTAGAGCTTGTCCCACTTTCTATAATTTGCTTAAATGTTTTTTCAACTAGAGGTCCTTAAAAAACAAAGATGGTCTTACTCTGTATTCTTAATACCAAATACAATTCATGGCATAAAGTAGGCATTCAACAACTATAAACTGCATCTAGATATACAGTGGAAGAAAGGCCTACAGGAGCCAGGGAAAGCTTCACAGAGAGGTAATATCTGAGATGACTCCTAGAGGATGAACCAGAAGTCGTCTGGAGGAGGTTTCTTCTGGGTGTGTGTTTGGATTGTTCATAGAAGAGTCAACAAATATCTATTTGTTGGATAAAAATATGATGGGACATTAAGTGTCTGCTCCCTCACCACCCCTACTCTGGCTTCTTTGTGGAATTCCAGAAAGGTACTATCTTTTAGAAACATGGGTGGATTTTTCTTCTTACATTCTTTTTTTCTCCCTTTGGACTCTGATAGGAAATGTGCTTTCAACTCTGGCTGCATATCAGAATCACACCAGGGAGATTCAGAAAAAATACCAATGTCAGAATATCCACTAAGAATCTGATTTAATTGGTTTTAAGTGGAGCATAAGCATTACTATTTTAAAGACGCTTCCCAGTAATTCTAATTGCAGCTAGGACTGAAAACCTGTTGGAGGACATTAATAGGCATTTAATTAATTTTAGTCAATTTAAAGTTTAGAGGAGGTGTGGTTGAGATTAGGGGGTTGAACACTCAATGCTCACCTTGTTATAACCCCAGCACTTACCAAGTGCCTGATGGTAAAAAAAGGCTCTCAGTGTATGTCTGGTTGCGTAATAAGCAGGGGGGTGAATGAATCAGTGTTAAGTTCTCTGACTATGTTATTCAGCTGTGATCACTGATTCATGTCCTGATACAGAAACACAATGTCTATCTCTATCTTTGCCTTTCTCAACTCTTTTGATCGCCTTCCCTACCTTTCAATGAAAATACCTTTAGGGCTGGCATTTTCTGATTTATTCATAACAGTGTTCCTAGGGCTTAAAGCAGTATCTGGAATATAATAGCTGATCAATAAATGAGTTTAATATATTTCTTTTTCTCTCACATACACAAACATACAACTGGAAATACAGAATTGCAAAATAATCTCTTTAAGACTCAGAAATAAAACATGGGCATTACTGCTCTTGCTGAGTATAACTCACTTTTCCACTAGGTAAGGCAGTCCAAGTGCTTTAGAATGAAGGGATTACTACAACTTTTTTATCCACCTGAAATCTTAACATTGGCTATGTACAGTAATGAGTTTTGGTAAAACCATTCTGAGTAAGTTTGTTATTTCCACTTTCCTTTCTATCACATTAATGCCTAACTTTTAATATTAATATACCATAGACATTCCAGTTAACAAAAAGTCTACTTGGTACATTTATCTCACATATACCATTCCTCATGGGTGCTGGTTAACTGAGAGTCTATTGTATTTATAACATACTGCCATATTTTTTTAAAATTTATTTTATTGTTTGATAGAGAGAGAGACAGAGAGACAGAGAGCATGGGGAAGGCCCAGAGCAGTCCCATGGCTTCACATCATCAGTTTTGACACTGTTTCATTCCACACAGGCAGGGCCACACAGGGTGGGAACCAAACTGGGGGCCTCCCACATGGGAAGCATGCTCAACCCGCTGAGCCACACTAGCACCCCCATACTAGCATATTAAAATGTGATTACTTTACCCTTTACACCTTAAGATGCTTTTCTTCAGGAAAAGATATTAAGGAGAATATTGATGAATATTTTTTAAAAAGTGCTTTTTTGGGGAAGCCGGGATGGCACAGTGGGTTAAGCGCTCACTTTGCAGCCCCGGGGACCGAGGATCGAATCCCTGCCCCGGCCCGTGCAGACCCATAAGCTGAACTGGGGAGTGCCCCCAGTTCAGTTCTCATCGGGGCGAGACCCCGGCCCAGTTCCTGCCCAGTGCAGCCTCGTGCCCACCTGTGGAATAAAACTGTGTAGAAAAACCAATGATGTACAACTATGGAGACTATTCGGGGTCCTCCCTCTTCTCTCTATCTCTGTATCTCTCTCTCTCTCTCTCTGTCAAAAACAATAAAAATAAATCTTAAAAAAAAGTGCTTTCGAAAATTTAAGTTTACGATCAAAGATGGCGGCATGAGAGGAGAACGCCGATAACTGCCTGGGAAGGGCATTGTGAACAGAGGGAAATCCACAGGGGAAACGCAGAACAACACCCAAAGGTTAGAGAAAAAAGGGCAAACTGGGAGAGGGAAAGGGAAGCAGCGGTTCGGGGACAGAGACTCGGAGCAAGCGCGGGGCTGGCAAAAACAAAGGGGGATTGGGTGACTATGGTCAAAGTGGAGCTGGATCAAGGGCGGGCTTGAAGCCGAGACCTAGGGAGCGTGGAATCCCCACAAGACTGTGGACAATTTAACATCCGAACTCAAGGGACAGCACGCAGTGCCCTAATCAGATAACGGAGCCTAAAGTGGAACAGGGACTGGGGAGCAGGGTGGCGGCACTTCGTGGTAGGTGGGGTGAGAGCAGGGCACCAGGCCACAACAGCTCAGCACCCCTGATTTATGGAGGAGATTGACTGTGAAGGAGCGCCTTCTGAAGACAGGGCTCTTGGAGTGAGGGCTGGGGCTTGAGTGGGCATAGCTGCATTGGACGTGCTTAGAGTGAATCCGGCAGTCTCAACAGAGCCGGGAGCATAGAGCGGCTGCCCCGTGAGCTATGGCCTGTGCGCACAGGGCTTTCAGCGCCCCACCCACCAGGCTGCTGCGGCACCGCTGCATGCAGGCACCTGGGCTTTTGGCGCCCCGCCCACCAGGCCGCGGCGGCGCTGCTACCAGCATGCAACTGAGTTTTGGGGCCCTGCCCACCGACCCACCGCGGCGCAGCTGCTTGCTTGCCAGCGTGCAGTTGGGCTTTTGGTGCCCCGCTCACCAGGCCGCTGCGGCACCACTGCCGGCGCGCAAGTGTGCAGCTGGGCTTTCGGCGCCCCGCACACTGGGCCGCTGTGCACACGCACCCGGGCTTTCGGCGCCCTGCCCACCGGGGTCCCAGTGGCACCGCTGCCCGCTCGCAAGGCTCACCAGGCTGCTGCAGCGCAACTGCCTGCATGTAAGACCGGCTTTCAGTGTCCTGCCCGCAGGACTCCTGCGGCGCTGCTGCCTGCTTGCAAGAGCGCAGCTGGGCTTTTGTTGTCCCGCCCACCTGGGCTTTTGTCGTCCCGCCCACTGGGCCTCTGGGGCATTGAAGCCCGCGTGCAAAACTGGGTTGCCAACCGGGTTGCCGTGGTGTCATTGCCAGCGCGCGGGACTGCGCGGCCTACCGGGGCCTCTGCCAAGCCCCAGCCCATCCAAGTGCTGCCCTGCGGGCGTGCCTTACAGATACCATTGAAGGAGGGGCAGCCAGGTGGAGGAGAGAAAGACCAGAGCTCCTGCGCCCCGCCCGCACTGAACCACCAGCCCCCCTGCTGAAAGAGGAATCTGCTATTGTGTCTCAGGCCCGCCCTAGCTCCTACTCACATGCCCCCACCCCTGACCACACCTTTACTAACCTGCTATCTAACAGCTAAGACAGCAACCTGAAGTGCCCCAGGACACAGAAGCTGCCTGATTCCCCCAACCCTCTCCAAAATCTCCTTCTCCCACAACTGAGCCCAAAAGAAAAAATAAAGAGAAGCCCATCTGATAGGCAAACCCTCAGAGGGAAAACAACTCATGACTAAAGCAAAAAGAACCACATCAAACACAATGCACACCTCAGAATCCAAAGCCCCTCCAGAAGATCAGGGGCAGTCTTTAGTAAAGGACCTTGCACACTTGGAATCAAATCTAAGTGAAACAGAATTCAGGGCTGCATTAATCAAGACACTCAGAGAGCTCACGCAATGCTAGCAAAGTACCCAGACACAGTTAAATGACCTCAACAAGAAATTTTCTGAGCAAAATGAGTACTTTACCAACAAAATTGAGAAGCTAGAGCAGAACCAAAAGGAACTCCTTGAAATGAAAGGCATCATGGGAGAGCTGAAAAAACAACTGACCAGCATAGGAAACAGGGCTGACCAGCTAGAGGAAAGGATGAGTGAAATT
>PVKE010030382.1:0-19662 GCA_004027555.1 Craseonycteris thonglongyai
CTAATTCCCAGATAGTCTTTCTATTATACTGCCACTTTCTCTAATATGTGAATTCTTGTAAGGACTGTATTTTCTTATTTAAATCCTCAGAACCTAGCACAGTAGCCAACATGAATCGGTTACAGTATAAACAAAAAAGTGAATTTATTATTCTAGAAGACAGAAGGTGAGGAGAAGATAAACAATCATGAAGAACTCAGGATTCATACAGTGCTTTGCATAGAGGATGGTATAGACAAGAAACTATGATGAGGGAAAAAAATTCCAGGCAGATGGAAAATCAAGAGCTAAAGCATACATGTGGGGAAAGGAATATGTGCTGAAATTGCAAACAACTCCATTTGGCCAGGGTCTAGTGTGTATGAACATAAACTAAGGCAGAATTTAAGAAGGCAAATCCCATTAAATGCAAGGCTAGGAAATCTCAACCTTAATCATTACAGCTCTGAAAACAGCCCTCCATAACTCTCCATTGCCTCTGGCATGACCTGTTAACAGTTTGTAATTGGGAAAAGGCATGAGAGAGAATTTTGTTAACGTCCAGATATATTAACTCACATTACTTTATGTTTATTTCAACTTAAATATACTTTCATCTACTAATAAAATGTTTTCCTTCGCCACTGATATAGTTTGAATATGCCAACTAGATGACTATATTAGAGATCATATCTTAGGCTCTTTTCTCTTAAATGGACAGTAATTTTACCTGTTGTATCCTACGGATGATGAAAACTTTGATCCACTTATGCACATTGAAATCTCCTGAAAAATATAAGACTTATGATATGTAAATACATAACCAGTAACAAAGTAGGGTCCTAAGATGTTATTCATGAAATCAAGAATATTATTCTTTACTTAAATATACATTTAATTCTCTGTAAAGCCTGAAGTAAATAGAATCAGAAAGCTTGGACTGAAGCTACGTAGTGCAAAGATAATTTTAAGAAGATGATACAGAAATCCAGGCAACAGTTTAAGTTAATTATAGGCACTTGATTGAAAGAAATACCCTCAAGATGGTAGTAGGAAAAACAATTCTCTAACATAACACAATGCAACATGACTCAGGCATTTAAAAATACATATATTTTGTATGCCTGTATAGAATAAAATTCTGAGTTGTAAAAATACTTATAATACCTTATCTACTTGTGTCAACATGTATACATTTCAAACATATAATATTGCATAAAAAAATTGAAAAGTATTCTTGAACTTGAATGGCATCTAAATATATTTCAATGTGCCCTAAACAACATACACATTATTTATTGATCCCAATATACTTGTATGTACTAAAATTATACAATTCTCCTTGGAAATGAGCAATACCAACTTTAGAATCATCAATCTCAATGAGAAAGATGGGAGAAATATTAGATGGGGAATTGGGATCCTAGGAATATCATTATTTACTTGTTCCTAAGGCAAATATTTGTATTTGTTAATTAAAAATTAAAATATTTGAAGCAAATATGAGTTACTAGGAGGAGCTTCTTTGTGAAGCCAAAACACAGACTCTTAACACTCTTGGTCCCCTAAACACTAGGTGCTGCCTTGCCTTAAATAGAAAGGCAAAAAAGTTTTTCTCAGAAACGAACATTCCTAGTTCATGTGATGTCTTTCCCTCCAGAAACAGAAGCCAGACACTTTTATATTAGAAAGACAGGAAGATAGAAAGGAAAGAATAAAGGCAAGAAAATGTGTTCTGGGGACACCGGTATAGCTCAGCGGGTTGAGTTCCTGCCTTGCAATAGCAAGGTCTGGGAATCTAATTCCAGACCTGGCACCTGCTAACACATACGCTGAAGTGCAGCACAACTGGTAACTGCTGGGATAGCGACAAGGTTCTTGCTTCCCATGCAGCAAGTCCCCAGTTCAGTTCCTACCCCATGCAACCCCATATCCACCTGTGTGGAATGAAACCATGGCACCACTAATGACGTACAACCATGGATACTGCTCTGGGTCCTCCTCTCTTCTCTCTCCCTCTCTCTACCTCTCCTCTCAAAAATCAATAAAATAAATCTGAAAAAAGTTTGATCGGCCTCTGTAGGCAATACATAATATTTTTAACACATCTCTAACATGTTAGAGATTATCTCTGAATATTAATTTTATATTAATAGCACTTTTTAACCTGACTTCTTCATCCTTTTTTATGTTATCTAAATTTTCTAACATAAATTGTGTGTTTTTTTATAATTAGCAAAGAAAAATCATTTAAAAATTTGTATAAGATTAAATGTTAATACAAGCAAAGCAAAAAGGATCATGAAAATACAAAAATATCGTAAATATAACAATAAAAATACAAGCAACCTGGTTAAAAGTTAAGGAAAATTCTTGAACAAACACCCACCAAATAAAAGGTACAGATGGCAAATAAATTAGCAAAGCATCATTTGTCATTAGGAAAATAGAAATTAAAATAACAATGAGATACCGCTATCTGAACTACTAGAATGGTCAAAATCCAAAACACTGTTGATCCCAAACACTGGTGAGGATGCGGAGCATCTATTCCTGGTATGAATAGAAACTGTATAGTCATTTTAAAGGAGAGTTTGGTAGATTCTAACACAACTAAGCATACTCCTAACATATGATCCACCAGCTGTGCTCCTTGACATTTATCCAAAGGATCTGAAAACTTACATTGACATAAAAACCTGTTTACAGGTATTTATAGCAGTTTTATTCATAATATGAAATTCATAATGAAAGCTTGGAAGCAATCAAAATGGCCTTCAGTAGGTGACTAGATAAATAAATAAACTAATACATCTAGACAATGGAAGAAATGAGTAATAAAGTCATAAAAAGACATGGAGGGTCCTCTCTTGTTACTAAGTAGAAAAAAATAAAGCCAGAAAGAAAAGTCTACATACTATATGACTCCAACATAAGGCATTATGAAAAAGGCAACACAATGGTGGAGTCAGTAAAAAGTCAGTATTTTCTAGGCTTAGGGGAAAGGAAAGAATAAATAGGCAGAATGCAGAGCACTTTTAGGGCAGTGGTTAGATTCTATAGGAAACTGTAATGGTGGATATATGTCATTATAGATTTATCAAAACTTATAGAATGTACAATAGAAAGAGAGAATCTATTGTAAACTGCAAATAGTGCGTGCTAATGATGTGTCATTATAGGTTCACTGATGGTAATAAATGAAGAATGTTGATGGTGGGGAGAGGTTGTCCTTATGTGGGGTAGTCAGTATGTGGGAAATACCTTTGCTTTGTGCTTAGATTGTCTATGAATCTAAAGGAGCTCTAAAAAAGAAAGTTTATAGAGTCTATAACTAAATAAGTAAAAATGAATAATGTAATTAAAAACCATAGAACCCATTAACATCTGTCATGTGGCTCTCACTTTGTGAAATAACGATTTTTTTTTTAAGATTCATTTTATTGTTTTTGACAGAGACAGAGAAAGACAAAGAGAAGGGGGAGGGCCCAGAGCCATCTCCATAGCTGTATGTCATTAGTTTTCAACATAGTTTCATTCTACATAGGTGATCAGGGGCCACACAGGGTGGGAACTGGGCCAGGGGAGTTCCATATGGGAGGCACACCCTCTCAAGTCAGAGGCTGAACTGGGGAGGCAAGAACTGAACTGGGTGCCTCTTGCATAGGAAGCTCACCCCAAGACAGCATGTGGGTCCTCAGGGGCCAAGGCTGAGATTCAATCCTTGGTCCCTGGAGCTGCAAAGTGAGAGCTTAACCCACTAAGCCATCCTGGCTTTCCACAAATAATGATATTTTAAATGAACTCAAACCAAAAATCAAATGTTTATTGCACTAAATATATTTTATTGAAATGAATTTCTATCATTTGTAACCTAGGGCATAGTCTCAAATCAGTTGATTCCATTTTACATATTTTAAAGCATTGCTGATCTATGGATTGTAATACAATGGGAAATGTGACAGACCTTTCCCTGAACAAGCTCACAGTGGCAGACTAGAATGCACACAAAGACGTTACACATTTTGGTGTGTAGTGTTAAAGATCTTGCCAAACTTCTGAAACATGGAAATGCCCTGGACATTAGAATAAAGCCTGTGAATCAAGTACGTCCAAGTTCAAGCCATCTTTCCACCTCTATAAACAAACCCAAAACAAAAACCTTTGCAATCCTACACAGGTGGATCCTCTTTGATTATGATGTCTGTCTATCTGCCTTGTTTACTAGAATACACAGAAAAATTATCTTCGGTCTATGGCAAAGCACACACTTATAAAACCATTTCATGGGTAATCGGTAAAAAGAAACATCATTTCAAGAAATTTGGAAAGGTAATATTTTTCCCACTTTTTGCTCATGTCATTTATTTTCTCTCCTTCACTGCTCATTCACTCACATCTTGACTTCTACAAGATCACTGAAAGAAGCTCAAAAATGTCTTCCCTGGAGACAGTGGCTTTGAGTAACTGTCCTCTATAATCCACCTCCTTGTCTGTAAATTGTACATTTAAGGCTATGAAATATTCAAGTCACGATTCTGATGCCTTCCCTTCTAGAGACATCTATTTTACAAAACAGATTGTACACAACTGTGTTCCCCTCTGGCTCATGGCTACCCTGGGGTGATGTTGTTGGCTTTGAAAGTCAAGCACGTATTTTCAACAAATAACCGTGTTAAAGCCAATGAAATCTGATAGTGCAAACATTAGTCAGTGATCTATGAATAGCAGAGGTTCCTATTCCTCTTCCCTTTGGGGTATAAAGGGAAAGGGCACACTAGGGTGTGTGAACTGCAGCCACATATGAGCAAATGTGTTAAAAAAAATAGCGGAGCATTTCAGGATCTTCAGAGTCCAATGGGAGTCCTAAACTGTCAAGCTTAGCTGCAGTGAAAATGGGTTTCTCTTTGGGGACCAAGATACATATTCACTTGTTTCCCATTTGGTTTGCTGATACAATGGCCATACCCTGGCAGGTGCTGCCTGGGACTGCCAGCAGGATAAAATAGAAATAAATTACCTTGTTCTATTGGGTTCTCAGACCAACAGCAAGAATTAATGTTGCTCTATGAAGATCAAAGTGCTTCCTAGGAACCTGGGAAAACCAATACATCACTGACGGTGCCAGCTAGTGTTCAGCGTGGAAATAGAGCTGAGTGAGTAGCGAGATGAGAAGGCTCAAGGAAGAAAACTGCTTATAAAGAATCGCAAGTGTCTTGAATACTGAGATTCACAATTTTAATGGTGCTGATTTAGCTATTAGGGTAGATGTACACTCAGCTCAATGTCACTTTTTCAAAGTTAACATCTATTTACTGTGTGCCTATGTTGTGTCATATATTAAAACTATAGTTGACAAAACAGTTTCTGACACTTAAAACTTGGAGTCTATTTTGGTTAAAAAAAAAGTAAGTAATGGTTTCTAGATGATGTATTTGATGACAAGTCAAAGTATTCTATAAGAACAAGGGTACTTCTCACAATTTCAAGGAAGTTCATAAAAGAGACCCATGAGAGGTGATTGCTAAATCAAGTTCCAGCTTGTAGTCAGGGATGATCCCAAGAAAAGTGGTAAGAAGTAGGGTGATGACAATAATGATTTAAAAGCTATTATGATAACAGAGTTGAGAGGATATGTGAAATGATTGCAAGTTAAAGAAAAGGAGAATCCAATAATGATCTAGCTGTGGAAAATGTTCTAAACTTGAGGCCCCTTATTACGTAGTCTTGACATTGGGGAGTAGCGGGGAGGACTTGTCTGTCCTAACCACAATTGCATCTCACCATTGTGCTGGTGTTGATAAGTACTTAGAGTGAAACAACCTTCATTATCAATGAGATCAAATATAGCACTGGCTTATCTCTGAATAGAAGACTTCGATTTCCTAGCAGCCCACAGAATTATTCCAATAGTCTAGTGATTCTTTCCACATAAATTAGAGGTCATCCTACCCTCTCTTTATTTCAAAGCCTACCTCCCAAAGCCCCTGATGATTTACTTCTTTGTTAAATGCAACATCCTTGTGGCCCTGCATGGCGTGGTATCCTCATTCCTCAAACTGTGAATACAGCTCACTAATAAAAAGCTGTCTTATTCATCCAGTGTGCAATATTGTGTCTTCAGCCTTTTCTAAAACCCTGAGGCTGGGACTCTTCTTCTTTCACCAATGGGGTCAAAAGGAGCTGAATAAAACACTGGCTTGGGCAATGGTTTAATCAATTTGGACTCCTTTGAAAAGAATACCATGGGGAAAGCCAGGATGGCTCAGTGGGTTAAGCGCTCACTTTGCAGCACCAGGGACCGGGGATCGAATCCCAGGCCTGGCCTGTGGGGAACCATATGCTGAACTGGGAGCTCCCCCAGTTCAGTTCTCTCTCTGTCTCTGTCTCTGTATCTCTCTCTGTCAAAAATAAAAATAAATAAATAAAAATATATTAATAAATAAATAAATAAATAAAAGAATACCATGGATTAGGTATCTTAAATAAGCAAACAGATATTTCTCACAATACTGAAGGCTGGGAACTGGCAGACTCAAGGTTTGATGAGGGTCTACTTCCTGGTTTATTGATGGCATCTTCTTGTATCTCCACGTGGAGGAAGGGGAATAGCTCGAGAGCTTTCTGGGTTCCTGTTAATAAGAGCACTACTCCTACTCAGGAGAATGTCACCCTCATGACCTAATTACTTTCCAAAGATCCACCTTCTAATATCATCACATTGGTGGTTTAGCATTTCAACATATGAATTGTGTGTGTGTGTGTGGAGGGGGCAGACATTTAATGCACAACATTCTGCCATGCACCCCTCAGGCTCATGTTCTTCTTAGAAGCAAAATACATTTACTCCCCTCAATACAAATCTTAATTCACTCCAGCATCTGCTCTGAAGTCTCATCTCAATATCAACTGAATCACATGTGGGTGGGACTTGAGGTAGCAGTGAGTAGTTTTTTGTTGTTTGTTTGTGTTTTGTTTGTTATGGATAAAAAAAATGCTTGAGGAAGAATCAGTTGCTTTTTTTGTTTGTTTGTTGGTGAAGGTGAAGGTAAAGGTAGACGAGAAATGCAGTAAATTCAGGTTGCAAAAAATTTTTTTGAAGGAGGCAATAAGCCCTGTGCATGTGAGAAGAGGGAGAAGCTGAAGAGTGTACACACACACATGTAAAACATTTGCAGATTGTTTGGCAGAAAAATGAGCAAGTTCCTTCCTAACAACTTCCATTTTTCTACTCGAGGTGGGAAAAATGAAGTTCCTGAGAATAACGAGGATGTGGTTACATAGGAAAGTTAAGGAGGATGTAACACGTTGGAAATAGCCAAATAATGTGTTGAAGAATCAAAAGCAGCATTACTCAGGGTCGCTGAGGTATTATAGCAAAAATCTTTTATTCTAGCTGATTTAAAATTAGCATAGACTACTTACATTATGTATACAACAACAATCCCAGCTCCAAAATCTTTGCAGGATAACTCAGCAAGATGTTAAACAGTAGATAAAAATTGCTCAGGAAAAGAATTTTGAAATTGTGTAGTTTATACACATGTGTCTGTATGGCTATGTTTCTCTTCATTGTAAAATAGTGTATTTATTAATTTGTAAAAATAACAACTGCTTGGCAGAAATGATAAAGTGTATTTTTATAGAAGCAAACTCTATGGATATTGCTTGGAGGTAAGAATGGGTAATGGAGGAATAATAAGGGACAAGGGGGAAATGTGAGCTGTATTAAAATATAGGGAGCATCTATCAGGGTAGAAAAGATGAGGCATGGTAAGGCCTGTGATGGTAGAAAGCCTTGAGATGCAGGAACAAAGGGTAAATGTGATGCAAAGCAAGAAGATATATTTCATGATTTTAAATACATTTTATTTTAATTTGTTATTTTTAAGAGACATCTGCTTACCCAATGACTAGTGTCCTTATGAGATGAAGGAAATTTTTGTACAGAGTACACACAGAGATAAAGCCATGTGACCTACAGAGGCTGAGATTGGAATGAGGTTGCTAGAAGCCCAGAATACCAAGGATTTGTGGCACCACCAAAAGGTATGAGGAGGCAATGAAGGATTCATTCCCCCTAGAGCCTTCAGGTCCTTTGGCCCTGAGATGCCTTGATTTCAGACTTCTAGTTTCCAGACCTGTGGGAGAAAAAATTCCTTTAGCTTTAAGCCACCCAGTTACAACAGCCCTAGGAACCAAACGCTGGTAGAACGCTTCCTATGGCAAAGAAACCCTTTCTGAGCTGCTTACTTGATAAACCAGTTATGTGCTACTTTTCTGACTGTCCTTTTTTCTTTGCTGAAGTATTTATCACTGAGGACCTCCCCGGTGTTTTTGATTTAGAAATGCCTCACTACCAACTTCTTTCTTTGGAGCATTCCAGGATTCAGGGGACATACAAACCATCTCTACAGTCTGAGAAGTGTATCTGGACTCAAAAGAGCTCTTACAAAGAGCCAAGCTGAGATTCATGGAAAACTTTACCATCCCAACAACCTACTCATATGCGATTCAATACTTTTTACTTCATGCTTTCTGCATTTTTTCCATTTAGTCTACATGTCTATGAAGAATTTACACAGGTCCAGGATGAGAGGCATGATAGGAAAAATAAGAGAAAAAGGAACAGGGAAGGTAGGAAAGAGGGAGGCAGAAGAGAAGAGTTTCCTTTAAAAAAGTAACGGACAGCTTTGGCTTACACCGAGGACTTTCTGTTATAATCTTTCATCGCTATGACTATGTTATCGGTCTTTTTAGAACTGGAAGATGCTGGAGAATAAAGACATAGCAGGAGACAGAACATATGATGTAACTCCTCACGTACATAGCACGTATGTAGAAAAGAGAGTTTTGTAGTTAATAAGGTGCACAGAACTAAAACAAGAGAGTTGCTCTCAGTGTAGGTATCTCTGGAGGTTCCCAGTAGCAGTTTGGGCAGCACATCGCACCCCTGCCATACTTTCTTGCATTCAAATGTACCTAAATTCAGATCTTCTAAAACGCCTCATTCACTTTCCTCCATAAAGTGCCAGCCATATATCTCTCACATCCTCAACTTTTCCAACAGGTATCTGTAAAGTGCCTTTGATAAATGAACAATATATCATGAAAAATACCTAAGACTTTCAACAGAGAAATGCTACAAAATGCAATATTCATCGAGTTTTACATCCTGACTTAATAGCATTGTGTGCCCTATGCAAGAATACAAGACTGGTGTGAAACACTGAAAACTTCCCATTTTATTTGCAGATGTCCTCTCACTTCGTGCATTTCTATTTCATTTCCTTTTTTCTCTCCTCATTCTAGCTATCCTAAGGCGTTCTCTTTAGGCAATTGCAACTTTTTTATTTATTTTTTAAATGGCATGAGAAATTTTTAAATGGCATGTAATAAATAACTAACACTACAACGTTTCCCCAAGAACGCCAGATCATTATTCTGTTTTTCACTTGAGTTTTAAGGTGTACCTAGAGGCTCTATACATCATTGACCATAATTGTGGGCTAAATTGTTGATACAAAGCTAAAACTTCTTAGAAAGATTAGATGAAATTTAATTTAGTTTTTTCCTGCTCAGCTTCTTTGCTCCTACTGCGAGATGTGTTTGCCTTTGAAAATGAGCCTAAATTTATGAATCGCCCACTTGACACTTAATCATGTAAATGAATGACAGTTTATAAATATGCCTTTTGCATTTGCAATGGTGAATAAACTGTGTTTTGTTAACTGAACCATTTATAGCTCACTGATTCTGGAATAGGAAGAATACAAGTTCATTTGCTCCATGAGTATTGAAAATGCCATTGCTATGTCTTTCAGTTTAAAATAACTGTCTATTCAAGAAACTTCTTTATTGAGCAGTTTTTAAATCTGTCGTCAAATATCAACTTTTAATGTCATTTTTATGTATCGCTCAGTGCATACACAGCCAGACAAAATTCAGAACACACGTCCAGCGGCTACATCCAGCCTCTGACTGCTTGGACATTACTCTAATTGTCTTCCCTGTAGAACAAATATCACAATAATAGCTGAAACACCCCTGTAGGATCTGGTAGACTCTGCCCAAAGGAAAAGTCAACTCTAGTTTTACAACTTGACGCAAGACACCCACCTACGCTCCTTTCCTCTTGCAGACTGGGATGTGGGGCTATTGTCATTTTTCATAATTACATTAATTAAGGGACTCGGATCCTTGACAAAGACAGTCACTGAATCTTAAGCTGACAAAAGGAATTTAAGATGTGTATATGTTTCAAGTGAATAGAGAAAGAATTTGCAGTTATAAGTTTAATAATATAAATATTGTAAGAAAAATGAGGGCAGAGGTTTACAGTCTGCAATACACGTATAGAAAACTTAGTCAAACGAGTAAATATTTAGGCTGTCTTGATCAGATTACAACCTTTCTTTTTCTCTCACTATTCTCTGTTTCACTCTGATCAGCTGGTGCCTGTCTTGTTACATATACTGTTGGTTAGTGTTGCAGTTTTCTGGGGGCTTGGCTCTACTGAAGTCATGCCCAAGATGTCATATTGGCCTGCCCGGTTCCTCAGTGGGAGGGCTAGAAGTCTGGCAGAGCTAGGCTCCTCAACCTCATGAGCTATTCTTAGTTAGGTTCCCTTTCTCTTCATGCAGGTTTCCTGTGTCATGTCTTGTCAGACTCCCCACGTGGTGGATTCAGGCCTTGTGAAGATTTCCATCTAGAACTCGGATTGCATTGATTCCACAAATTCTACTGGTTAAATGGTGGCACCTTCAAAAAATTGACGTACCGTTCATTGAAGGCCATTTTTCAAGACATATGAGATAACACAGACATAAAGCAAATATCATACCATAATCAAATGCAACTATGATAGATGTGATAAATAGTAAGAATCCCAAAACAAAACACTTAGGGACTTTTTTAACCTTCAATGCAGTAGTGTATGTTTCTATAAAGTAAAATAACTTCTTCACTTTTACCTCAGCAGCATTATAAATGTTGTTTTATCTCAGTCCTTTGAACTGTCCTGTCCATTATATTGTTGTCTCTATGTCAATTTTGAAATGTTAGTTCAGTTCAACTGCTCAGCTGCTTTGGATTCCTGGGGTTAGATTCCTACCTAGAGCCCCAGACTGCTTGTCTGGATCCCTGCACATTTTTTCCAACTCTCACCAACTTTTGTTTGTCTTTGTCACTCACTGGACCTTGCTCTTTTGACTAATTGTCAGTTGAGTGTCTTTGAGCCAATGCAAAATATTGGACATAAATTTTATGCCTCACTTGCTGGTGGGCAAGAAGCTTTTAAAATATTTTGAAGTTTGTTCTCGCTTAGGTACTAGTTTAGTCTAGGAGACTTGTTGAAAATCTTCAGTTCATAGTAATTGGGCATCAGCTCTTGTGTGTGACTGAACCCACTGGAACAAACACCAACCAATGCTCTTTTAACAGGGTTGTCCAACCTTTTGGCTTCTCTGGGCCACAATGGAAGAAGAGTTGTTTTGGAACACACGTAAAATACACTAACACTAATGATAGTTGATGAACTAAAAAAGAAAATCACAAAAAATCTCATAATGTTTTAATAAAGTTTACAAACGTATGTTGGGCCACATTCAAAGCCCTCCTGGTTTGTGTATGACCTATGGACTGTGGGTTGGACACACTTGTTCTATAACATTACTGACTGTGTGGGGACTAGGAGGGACATTCCTAGAGCAGTTTGGAGAGATTTAGCAGTTGTATAATAATTTCTTCATGACCCTTCAGTATTGTTGATGCTTAACAAGAAAGTATTCAGACTTCAGAAAATAAAAATTAAGGCCATGAAAATTTAGTCTTGAGAATATATTTTGTTGAAGAAAAGTTTGAAAGGCTAACAGAAAAGTATGATTTGAGTTGCCAAATCATTTTATCTGTCTGTAGCATACTTACCGTATGTCTCAAGATCCCTCAAAGATAATCAGCATAAAATGAGAATATACAATTGATAATATGTATATTTCATGATTATTTAATTAATGCTAATATTTGATCAACTACCATTAAAATATATCTGGTGTATATTTTCATTTAACTTCAATTTTCAGTGGAGAATCAATATGCATTCTATAACATACACACGCACGCACACATACACACAAATATACACAACCCTCATATTATGCAATATAAAGGCAATATTTTTAGAAAAACAAATCTGTATAGAACCACATTTGTACTTTGGAATAAAAAACATTTCACCCTTTCTTATGAACTTGCCACATGTTACACTAAACTGCCAGATCTGGTATCATCCTGTAACCAGAACTCAGCGCAACATTGGTAGTACCCGCTGTCAGGCAATCAAGCATCCACCCAGACAGATATAAAATTAGAATGCCTGTGTGTGCCCAAATGGAATTCTGGTATAAACTCATGGAAGAAATATTATTTCATCATTAGAAGCTTAAAATTAAAGTCTGTGCTTTTTCAAGTTTGCCCCTAGAATATTTGTGATATCTTGAGCATATCATTCAAAACTGTAATTCCTAAAATGATAACATGCTTCAATATAGTTCTAATATAACCATACCTGAGACTTTTGAGTCATAATAGATATATAGGTATAGATAAACATAGACATAGTTATAGATATACACATACATATGTACATTGTCTAACTAGAACACCACAACCACACTTTCAAACAATTATAGGCTGCCTTATTAATCTTTCTTGTGGATGCTATTGAGCTTCAAGGCTCTCTGAACCATTTATGTAACTTATGAGACCAAGATACATTTCTTAAGAAAAGGATTATCTGTACTTACTGATTTAGAATAATGTCAACTAAAATATTTGTACTAAATGATTTCTTGCCTTTACTGTTAGATAAAGCATACCTCCTTCCACTCCCTAAAAATTTGTAAACCACAAAAAGTAGCAATGTTTTGTTTTTAATAACTTTAGATTTCTAATTGTGCAATAACTTTTGGAATTACTAAATGACCAAAGCAGGTAAAAATCTAATCAACCAATAGACAAAAAATTTTCTAAGGTTTTTTGCAATTAAGTACAAAAAAACTAACTATTTTTTAAAAAACAAGTTTTAATTATCCCTTAAAGTGCATTATTTACATAATTGATAATAATGGTATTTTTTGAGTTCCAGGGTCTGCTTTTAAGTAGACCTAAAAAGAACTCAACTGTTGATCTGAAATAATTACTATAATTCATGAAAGGAAAAACTGTTCATGTTAAAACCCTCAGATTACTTCAATTCAAAAAGAGTAAAACGTATACATATATTGAAACCTGAATTTTAAGTAAATAACTTAATTGATTATTGTTTCTCTAAAATATCCCAAAGTTAGAAATGCATACTATGCAATCTAGAAATAGTCAGTTTGAACAATGGACTAATTTGTGAGTTCATAAAATGCTACAAAAATGAAAAAAATAATGAGAATAAAAATGGCTAACTTAAAAAAATCTCAACCTAAGACATACACACTTTCTAAGCCAACTTTGAAAAGTATGAATGAACTCCCACCAAAGCCATTTTCTAACAAAAGTTCATAAAGAAATCTGAGCAATGACAATCAACAGACTCATAGGAAAATTTGAGGTTATAATTGCCGATTCTTTTATATTTGCTGAATTTACTCATCTTTTGGTGTCCTAACAATAGATCAGCCCCATAATTTTCTTGACTCTCTACTCAACTGTTAATATGATCTTAAGTCATCTCTCGTAGGTGATGTTCGGCAGTTTTTATAAATAACATTATCTTTTATAGTAGCTTTTTAAAATTTGTATAGCAGATTGCCATTATCATTTTTTTTTTAATTTCATATGCTAGACTATTTAACTCCTGGTTCCAATTTCTATTTCTGCCTAAATTACCAACATTTTTCTAGTTTTTCAATGAAAACTTGGAATTGATTTTTCTTTAGGTCTAATTCTACAGTGTTAAAAAAAAAAAGCTTGCTACTCTTTTCTTAAATTTTTTTTTTTTTTTTTGTAATTTGCCCTTTATCTTTGGTTGGCCTGTCAGAACCATAAACTCCATTATTACTGCCATTATCATGACAACAGCTATGAATTGTTAAGAACTCTCTTGTACTTCAGTGTAATAAAGCAGTCAGGAAGCTTGGGTGAAATCTGAACAAACTAGCAAATTGCTTAAATATTCTGCGTTTCTGTTTTCTTATCTGTAAAGTAAAGATAACCACAACCCCATCTTAAAGTTGTTTTGAGAATCAAAAATTAATTATGTAACATGCTTAGAACATTGGCACATAGTAAGAATTTAATTTCTTTTTTTGTTTGTTTGTTTTGCCAGAGATTTTGCTAAGGATAGCAAAACTATCATCTAATCCAATCAACAAAACAATTTGATTAGATAGATATGATTTCTATTTTACAAATGATGAAATTGAGAATTAGAACAGTACTTTATTCAACTGCACAAATCAGAGGTGGGATTTGTATTTGGGTCTGTGCAGTTACAAAGTCTATATTCTTATATGATTTAGAACTTGAATGGTTCCCATGTTGACTCTGTGCTCTTGCAAACAATGCGTGATCTCTGTTATTATTAAATATATGACTTAGTGGTTTTGAAACCCTTAGCATATTTAGATAAAACTGACCATTGTAACCATATATGATCATAGGTGTATTTTTATTAAAAATAAAGAAAGCAAAATATGAGTCTTGGTCACATGGCAGATGGTATTGTAAAATAAGTTCTACCAGATTCTTAGAGACTTGAAAGTTATCTTAGAAATATTTAGCCACTATTCTAATATTTGTTTGGTTTTTATTAGAAAATCCCTTAATAGAGTCCATTGACAACATTCAAAAACATGCCATTTTATAGAGTTGTCAGTAGCAAATAAGCCAAATTTAGACATATGAAATCTGTCACAGATTGATCATCTATTTTCCACCAAAGCAGCTAGTCTGGGATTTTAAATTTTGCTTCAGTATGTTTATGTCAAGCCTGCTCCTCCATCTTTAGTTGTATAATTTTGAAGTGAACGCATGACATTGTGATTTGAAACATTAATTTGGGCAGTTTGAAGATGAAATATGCATAGAAATCTGTATTTTACACAAGAATTAAATCTACTACTGATATGTGCTGGCCTAGTCTGCTCCTATTTTTCAAAAAGTTATGTGTTGAGCATTAAATATTCTGAGTCAAATATATTATGAATTTCTGTTGGATGATCCCCAACTGGAGAACATCCAGAAAAAGGTAATCAGAGAATAAATGACCTGGAAATGATCTGTTAAGCATAAAACTTAAGAAATAGCAAATATTTTTTCTGGAGAAGAGAGGGTTTGTAGTAAATATTCTTATTGTCTTTAGATGCTACAAGGTAAAAAGTTATTTATTTAGTCTTTACAGAACCAGAAAGATTAACAAAATTGTTAAAATAATACTTTATTATAAGTTTAAACACTCCTAGGCTATACCTTTTACTATATAGTTCTTTGCTCCTGGACAAATGCTTTAATAAGTCCACACTTCTTTACTCATTCCACTCTATCCATTTTGTATCAAAGACATGTACAATTCTAAAATATTCTATTTCTGCAAAGGCTTTCATTATGTAATAATAAAAAAGACAACATTACGTAGCCTTGCTTGGCCCATATACTACTTTAGTAAAGTAAAGTATTCTGTAAATCATCTATCCAGCTTGCTCCACTAAGAACAAAATTAAAACCAATGGCAAATGCAGCAAGAACAAAAACAAGTCAACCCTTTATTTAATTTTCCATTCAATCACATTTTCCTTTTCTCAAATTCTTTCCAAATAGTTGCTAACTTTCGGAATAAAGGGTTACATAGTTACTTACTTAGTGAGACGTTGATGAGTCATAATGTTATCAAATTATGAATTTAGCCAATACTATGAAACTCTGTATGGGTTAAAATCTAACAGAATGAACATTAATAGGCATAAACACAAAATCTTGAATATTTTCTTTAAATCTTCACAGGCTGAGCAGAAGTACTGTTTGAAATAGAATAGAAAACAACAGTACTGTCCATTTCAAAAGATATGTATGGTCAGCCTACTAACACCTTAAATTTAGTCCAATGAAAGTGCATTGACCAGACCTATCATTTGAAATGAGACTGTACCATTGTTTTCTGTCTCATTTGAGATGATACATCTAGTCAACCTAGTACAGGATGAAGGAAACAATATTTACCAATGGTCAAGGAGGAGAATACCTAAGAGCATTGGCTGGTGAGAAAACCAATGGGAATCCACAGTAATGTATGCCAACCGTGATAAATAATTCATAAATTTAATTTCATAAAATTCAGCTGTGTAGGGAGAAATAATTGTTCTTTTTCTTTTTTAATTTTATTTATTTATTTTTTATCATTGTTAAATTTATTGGAGTGACATTGGTTGATAACAATTACATAGTTTCAAAGTGTGCAACTCCACATCATCTATGTATTGCATTATGTGCTCATCATCCAGAATCAATGGAAATTAATCCCTTATTTATAAAGCGCAGATAAAATTTATTTTCATCCAGTTTAACTCAAAATACACCCCACATTTTTAAAGAACTTCGTTTAACTTCTAGGAATTCTCATGGTTTAGGGGTATTGGAGGAGGTGGAGTGTTTTGCAGGGTTAATCATGAGAGATGTGTCCATCCAGCTAGACCTTGGAAATTATCTTGTTCCAACTGGTCTTCGATCAGAAGGCATGAGGGACCACCACTGTTGTGATTCTCTTTCAGCTACTTGACCCTGACAACTCTGATGGGTTTTTGTTACCATTTCCTTCACATTCCTGAAGGGGCCACTGAATCTCTTGAGTGCATCTGTGCTAGGCAGGGTCAGAAAGGTATCTGCGAGCCTGTGGATAATTCCATCATTCTAGTAACAGCAGGCATTTATTTCTCTGTGATTTTATTACCTCTCTGTCTCTAATCCTAGAGTAAAAGATTGAGTCTCCTCTACTCTTCTGCCCTGGGATGTCCTCCACATCCCTGGAGACTTGCAACCTAAGATTTCAAAAACAGTGATTTTTCTCCTAAATTCATTTATTTTCTTTTCTTTCAATTTGGAGAAATTATTTTTATTCTCATTAAAAAACAAACAAGTTTTCTATTAAGCTTGAGGATTATCCCATAGAGCCGCCCCAATAAATTTAACAATTTTTTAAAAAGACACTCTCTTTGACATAAAATTTTATACCTTAGAGATATTAAGCTATTAGGGATCCTGCTTAATTTTTGAATAATTGAGGAATAAGAGACAGATGAAGAACCAAACACTTCCATTATTACCAATAAAGGCTAAATAAGAAGATATAGCTTAATGCAAGGGACAATTCTGTATGCTAATTTAACCACAAATTAGACTATGTTACAAACTGATCAAAGTCACATTGAATAGAAAAATCTGCACTGATTAGCTGGGATCCAAGGACTAAATTTAAATTTATTTAGGGAAAACATCTCCAAAAAAGGTTAATTTTGGCTTAGTTCTTTTTTTTATTGTCTGAGCGCAAGCTCACCTATACATAAAATTTTAATTTCTGTTTTCCCCTTTTCTCTTTATGTTTGTTTCCCTAATATAAATTGAAATCTGTGTACTATCTAGTGCCATAGCATTACTGCTCTCTCGTGAGCAGATATTTTCATTTGTTTTAGAGATTTATTTTATTGTTTTTGACAGAGAGACAGAAACAGAGACAGAGAGAAGGGGGAGGGCCCAGAGCAGTCTCCGTAGTTGTATGTCATTAGTTTTTTGACAAAATTTTATTCCACAAAGGTAGGTACAGAGCAATGCAGGGCTGGGGCCTCCCACATGAGAAACATGCCCCATTAGCTGAGGGCCAAATTGGGGGACTCCCACATGGAAAATCGTCCCAGTAGGAACTGAACTGGAGCTGGGACTGGGACTTGATCCTCAGACCTCAGGGCTGCAAAAGGAGCACTCAACCCACTGAGCCATCCCCATGTCCCCAGATATTGTCATTTTTGTCACAATTGCTACTTCCATTGCTTTTTTTCTATGAAACTGCTTAAAGCTAAGGAGCCTGCATCCTAAAAAGGTCATCTCTTAATGTGAAATTAACGCCACCAGAAAGCAAATTTGACTTCTGTGGTACGGAATGGTAATTCTGGAGACAAACAAAAAATCTAATATAACTTTCTTCATAGTTCCCTCCTTGACTATTTTCTACTGATAAATAAATATTATATTTGCTTTCCAACTAGTAATTTGTCACTTTTAAATTTTTGTGAATCCAAAATATATATGTACCTTGAAATTTTATTATTATATATTAACAATATTTTAGGTTATACTAATAAATTTGGCCTGGGTGTTTTCAGAAGGTTACTGTTGAAGATAAAGCCAGGTAAATTTGAATGATAAAAGTCAAAGAGAAAAAGAGTGAAAAAGTCAAATATTTGTAAGTATGAAAATACCACACACACACACACACAGTATGATTCCATTCCATTTACACGACTTTCTAGAAGAGGCAAATCTGTTCTTTAGTGACAAAAAAAATCAGTGTGTACTGGGGGCAGAGTGGAGTATTGCCCACTAAAGGGGCATAAAGGATCTTTTGTGGGTAATGGAAATGCTTTATATCTCATTTGAGGTTGTGTTTACATAAATACATAAATTTCAAATCAAAATAGATTCATTTTATTGACTGCAAATAACACTTTGATGAAGTTAGAAAAAATCACTACACTTTTTTCTATCTTTTAAATTATTTCTCATTTTCTTTTATTTATTTTATTGTTTTTTACAGAGAGAGAGACAGAGCAGGGAGAGACAGAGAGAAGGGGGAGGGCTCAGAGCTGTCTCCATAGTTGTACTCATCAGTTTTCAACATGGTTTCATTCCACTCAGGTGGGAGGGGGCTGAGCAGGGTGGAAACTGGACTGGGGGTGTTCTGCAAGGGAGGCATGCCCCGTTAAGCCAGGGACCAAAAAAGGGGCAGAAGGGGGTGAGAACCGAACTGGGGTCCTCCTGCATGGGAAGCACACCCCAGTTCAGCATACAGGTTCACATGGGCCAGGGCTAGGATTCGATTCTTGGTCCCTGGGGCTGCAATGAAAGTGCTTAACTCACTGAGCCATACCAGCCTCCCCTATTTCTCATTTTCTTAACTAATACTTTTACTGAAAAGATAACACATGTGTAAAATATTTCCAGTTTAATTATTTTCTTTAAAAGGTAAACAATTTGTATGATCTGAAGAGAAATCAGAGTGTGATATATTTTTTAAATGTTATATTACCTAGTACACTAAAGTTGAATTTAAAATTAATATCTATATAACTATTGCATGTATAAAATATGAATATATGTATGTATGTATGTATGTGTGTATATTCGTGTTTTACATATACAGTGATCCCTCGTTTTTCGTGGTTAATGGGGACCAGAGCCTTCCGCAAAAGCTGAAAAACCGCGAAGTAGGATTTGCCCCTAGGAATGTTCGTGTATGCGGGTACAAGAATGTTTTAAATATGTAAACAGTATTCATACTTTACTCATTGAAGACAAAAATTACAACAGTATACGGATTTACTTAAACGTGTCAGTGCTAATGAATAAGGTTAATTACAAAGCCTTATAAAGTAATAAACATGAATCAACATTGCTTTCTGAGAGAGGCGAAGAGTCTTGTGTTGGTGG
>PVKE010030383.1:0-19663 GCA_004027555.1 Craseonycteris thonglongyai
AAATCTCTCACAGAAAATGAGCCAGAAGAACAGAAATAACCACTGTGGGGGAGGTTTCAAGGTTACCCCAGCTGCTAGGGCCTTACCCACAGGTCCCAGGTCTGCTTCTTAAGCAGTTCTTAGAGATCTGAAGTATGTCCAAAGCATCATTAGCAGAAATACAGCATCTCAGGCCCAACTCAGCCCTGCTGAATCAGAATCCTCATTGTACTGAGATCCCCGGGCAGGTGGTTCAGATGCACATGGAAGTTTGAGAAGTGCCGGTCTGCTTCAGTCTGGGAATCAGTGGTTCAGGGAGAAGCTTCTCACACTGCAATTTGAGAAGTAGATGGGTCGGGGCTACTGTTTGGTTTGGAGAGCTTGGCTCCCTAGACTTCATTTTGAGGTTTTCTTCCTCTTTCTCTCTTCAGCCTGTAGACATTGGTTGAGTGCTTGCTGAGTGCCAGGTACCAGGCTAAGCTCTGAGATGCAAGCTTGGCCCTTTGGCAGCTGATGATCCAACTGGGGACAAAGTATGCCTGTGTCCCATTAGGTGAGTTAAATCCTTTCCCAGCAGCCCCCTCTCCTCCTGAATTCCCTGGCAAGCTTCAGTCCATGCTACACTGACTGTGAAAACCCTTCTTCCCCTCTATATGTCTGCATGACTATCTCCTGGGAAGCTAGTCTCTCTCTCTCTCTCTCTCTCTCTCTCTCTCTCTCTCTGATTATCCCTGCTCTCCTGTGTTCCTATTAGTCAAGTCCCTTTCTTCCTTCCCACATCAAGTCCCGCCTACTTTGCCCCTGCTAATTCTGGAACCTGTTTTTTTTCTCTAACTTCAGTACAATTAGTCTGATCCAGACCGCTTGTCTTTATCAAGAATAATTCATTATCTTTGTAACTGATCTTCCTATCTTGCACTTGTTCTTGCCAAATCCATTGTTTACAGCGGACAGTGACCTTTCAGCTACACAAATTGCCTGCTCATTAAAAAACCCTTTGAAGCCTCCCTGTGCAGGATCCATTCTAAAGTCCTGCCCAAAGCATAGCACGACACCTGTCGTGACCTGTCTTCTGACTGTCCTCATCTCCCATAACTTTTGTATGAGGAACTATCTTCTGGAGGGCAGGCTGCTTGTACTATAGGCTTCCCCTGCTAGGCAAGTGTTTCAGGAACCCACCTGCATCAGTTCCAGCTGGTGTTGCAAGAAGGTTGCCTTGCAATTTGCTGAAGAAATGTCCCCAAGTTGTGGCAAACAGATGACTGGTTCTTCAACCACGACAATGCACCTGCCCACATGGGAGCTGAGTGTGCAGCCGTTTTTGGCCAAAAATGGCACGACCCCCATGACCCACCCTCCTTATTCACCCAACCTTGCTCTGAGCAACGCTTTATTTGTTTGTTTGTTTACCTTGATGAAAACAGTCCTCAAAGGAAAATATTTTGCCAGTGTGGAAGAGGTGAAACAAAAAATGGGAGAAGCACTAAAAGACATCAGAATCAAGAGTTCAAAACTGTTTTTAGCAGTAGAAAAAGGGCCTTGATAGGTGTATTGCATCTAACAGAGAGTCCTTTGAAGGTGACTGGAGTTTAAATGTGTAAGATAAATACATAATTTTTTAGAAGTAAATTCTGTTTATTGTGGGTTCCCCCTCACATTTCAGCTACAACAACCCCCCTGACATCCTGCCTTTTTTATTTATTTTTATTTTTTATTCTTCTACAGATGCACTCACATTGATCTTTCTGCTTAGAAGGGTGTTCTTTCCTTCTGTACCAGGTTGATACCTACTCATACTGCCACGTCCAGTTCACCCATCTTCTTCTATAGGTTTTCCAACCTCAGCTGCAAAGTAGAGTCACCTGGAGAGTTTTTCCAAAAAATACCAAATCCCAGGCCTCATGCCCAGGGAATCTGATTTTACTGATGTGGGGACTGATGTCTGGATATTGGTATTTTTAGGAAGTTGCTTAAACCAGAGCTTCTCAAATAGTACTGTGTGTGCGAATGCCCCCGAGATCTGGTTAAAATGCAGATTGTGACTCAGGAGGTCTCAGGGGCCTGAGATCTTGCATTCCTAACCAGCTACTAGGTGATGCCAGTGCTGCTGGTCCATTGACAGAGTGAGGGTCTGGAATGGATGATCCCAAAGTGCATCCAGGGCTGGAAGCCCCAATTCTACCTGACCCTTTGGGCCCTCTCAGTCATTGATCTCCTTTAGCTGCTCCACCCTTGTGCGTGACACCTTCTGGTTTTCTGACATTTCTTATCACAATAAGACTTACTCTGATTTTCAAGGCAACCATGATAAAAATGCAATGAGCTACTTCATGAGGGAGAAAATTTCACATGCCTCTTTATTAAGCAAACACTTTGGCAAAAAGATATTTTTCTTTAAGTTGCTTATGAGTAGATTGGTAAGACATCAAAGGAAGACAATTTTACAGAAGCAAAGGAAAAATGGTTTGTTTGCTTTAGAAGCAAAACTCATGGCCTATTTGAAGTATTTGAAGGAAACAGCATGTACAGAGATAAAAAGAAACTGAAAAATTTACAACAGCAATGACAGTAAATAATGATAATAGCTAACACTCACTAAGCATTTATTACCAAGGTATAGCAGTCCCTCCTTACCTACCATTTCACTTTCTGTGGTCTCGGTTACTCTCAGTCATTGGTCATCCAAAAATGGAAAATTAAATGGAAAATTCAGGAAACAAACAATTCGTGTTGTAAGTTGCATGCCCTATTGAGTAACGTGATGAACTCTTTTGCTGATCTTCGTCATCCTGCCTGAGTCGTGAATCATCCCTTCGTCCAGTGTCTCCATGCTGTAGACACGACTTGCCTGTTAGTCACTTAGTAGCCATCTTGCTCTCAGATGCACTGTCATGGGTGTGGCAGTGCTTGACTTCAAGTCATCCTTCTTTTACCTAATAATGGCCCCAAAGCCATGCACATAACTTCTATTATATATATTATTATACTTGTTCTATTTTATTATTAGTTATTGTAGTTATTAGTATGACTTGTGCCAGATTTGTAAATTATACTTTATCGTAGGTATGTATGTATAGGAAAAAATAGTGTGTATGTATGTGTGTGTGTGTGTGTGTGTGTGTGTGTGTATGTGTATATATATTTCAGTACTATCTGTGGGTTCAGGCATCCATTGGGGTTCTTGAAACATATCCCTGGTGGATAAAGGAGACTACTGTACTATTCTGAACACTCGATATTAAGGCTCTCCAACCTCTGGCTATGGACTGGTACTGGTCTGTGGTCTGTTATGAACAGGGCTGCACAGCAGGAGGTGAGCGGTGAGTGAACAAACCTTCATCTATATTTTCAGCCCCTCTGCATTGCTCACATGACCGCCTGAGGTTCCTCTCCTGTCAGATCAGTGGCAGCATTAGATTCTCATAGGAATGTGAACCATGTTGTGAACTGCCCCTGCAAGGGATTTAGGTTGCATGCTCCTGATGAGAATCTAATACCTGACGATCTGAGGTGGAGCTGAGGCGGTGATGCTAGTACTAGAGAGCAGCTGCAAACACAGATTAACATTAGCAGTGTGGTTTGACTTCACAGAGACCATAATGACTCAATTGCTTGCAGACCCATATCAAAACCCTATCAGTAAGTGGTGACAATTAAGCTGCATCTGGTACCTGAATCATCCTGAAACAATGCCCCCACCCCCCAGCCCCCAGCCCCTAGCCCTCCTTCCCCATTCATGGAAAAATTGTCTTTTATGAAACTGGTCCCTGGTGCCAAAAAGGTTGGGATGCTGCTCTATATGCAGCAACTCCATTGATCCCCCAAATTATTTTTTGAGGTAGTTTCTATTAATCACCCCCATTTACAAGTGAGGAAATGGAGACACAGAGGTGTTAAGTACTCAGCTGTGTGGATTAGCAAATTGCTTAACTGAGACAAGTGAGTTAATAATCCAAAGTAATTAAGAGATCTAGACATCGTTTAACATCCATGAAAGGAGATCACTGAAGAGGACTTCCAGGAAAATGCCCCTTTCCCACCATGTAGTTTACACTCGTTCAGTGGTACGACCAAGCATCACATTTGCAAGGAAAAGTGTTTGACTCATGATGTTGAATGCAGCTTGAAAATCCTGGGAGCAGTGAAAAAAAAAAATGCTTACTTTTACTTTAGGGAGATTTACCAGGAAGTGATGCTATCTTTTGACTAACATTTATTGCAATCTCATTTTCAGATACTTCAGTCAGTTGAGTTCATGTTGAAAAATTCTCCCAAAAGAACATTTGAAAGATTACCTTAATATTAAATATTTAGATTTAATATTTATGTTTAATACTAGTAGGTATTTTTAAAAAAGCTTATACCAGTAGTTATATAAGATATACATGATATTATTTCTATCATTTAAGGGGCTTTCCAGGAATGAAAACTACATTGGTACGACATCAGCATTCCACTTAGGAGGGCCTGACAACTTTCCTTATGACTGTCAGCCAAAACCCAAGAAGGGTGTGAGCAGGTTTGTGCACATGAGTATTCCTCAACACTTTTTGTGCATGTTTTCTCAAGGGCCAGGGCAAGATTTATTCATCTTCTTATCCAGCTCCTGGCAAGTGTTCAATATGATTATTGAACCAAACCAGGCTCCATGGCTAATGTGTATTGAGTGCTTGCTCTGATCCAGGCTCTGTGCTAATAAATGCTTCTTCAGGGATTAGCTCATCAAAGCCTCACCGAAAAGCCATGTCATGCACCTAACCCCAGGCCCTATGAAGACAGAACCACCCGCTTGAGCACTTAGTTCTGCTCTACCTGTGAGCTCAGGCTGGCTTCAGGCCACCTACTGATACACCCTGAGACTAGGAAATTGAGAGTCCATCTATGCCCATCCTGAGATTCTATCTGAATCCTAACTCAGACACATTTTTTCCCATTTGAATTTTTGAAAAATTAGTAAGTTACAGTTGCATTCCAAGGTTCTCTCTGAATCTTAAGTAAGATTTTTTCTAACTTGAATTTGAAAAGAATGAATACCACCAAAGTTTGCCATTCAGAGTCCTCATTTAGTTGGAGACAGTCTTAAGTGTGGTCCCCCTTTTGAATGCAGATTCATAGAGGTACAGGGACCCACAAACTTGAGCTTTATTTCAGGTTAATTTAGCTAAAATGACTTCTTAGCACAATTAGATAGGATACCGATTGTAATAGATAAGTTTTTGGATGCATGTCCTACCCACAGCCTCCTTTTTGAAACTGTTTTTCCCCCTCCCCCCAAAAGCCTTAGTTGAAAGAGGGCAGGGTCTAGTGAGCCATGTTTGTAGCAGGTGTAGTCCCCTCCCCTGATTGGACCTGTGGTGGATACCTGACCAAAGTCCAGCCAATCCACTGGCTGGCCAGCACCCAATCAGATTCTCTCTTTTGAGAAGTTGAACCAGGAGACAGAGAGAGAAGCAGTCCTGAAAATTCTAGTAGACAGGCTTAGGGATATAATGCGGAAGAATCCTTCAAAGAGGAATGAAGCAGAGAGAGTGAGAAAAAGCAAGGAAAGAGAATAGCTGCCAAAGAAGTAGAACGGGTCTGTTTCCAGTGTGGGAACACATTCCTTTTTGCTTGAGTGAATTTCTGTTGCTTGAAACCCATTGATTCCTGAGAGAAAGGTTTTGATCATATAATTCTCTCTGGTTGTGGCAGTATATAGCTCCATATCCTTGGCATGTTAATTGATGTAAATGAAATTCAATATAAGTTTTTTTTCTCTTCTCTTTCTTTTTCTTCCTTCCTTCCTTCCTTCCTTCTTTCCTTCCTTCCTTCCTTCCTTCCTTCCTAGTGAAGTTGTGGTTTCCTTGATAAGGTAGTATGAAGGTTTCAGAGTAGAATCCCCCATTCTTGCTCAGCAGATATTTGAGTGCCTGCCTTGTGTTAGAGGGAATAACATAGTTGGACACATGAGCACTCCCGACAGCTTTTCATCAGCAGGTTCTACATAGCTAACTCCTGACTAAATATTCCAGCTTCTTCTCTGTCTTTCTTCTCTGACTGCACTTTCAAGTTCATTGCTCCTAGGTTACTTCTGTCACTGGATAGAGGAAAGAATAGAAGAGAATCAGGGGAAAAATTAAAACCAGCCAGTCTTGCTCCATGCTTTTTTTTTCTAATTCTAAGTTTTATAAAGGACAAGGTTTATAGACTGGCCAAGAGGGTGTTTAGTGAAGATGCCCTTGACTCTGAATCCTTACCCACAGCTCCATTAGACTCCCTGGGTTCCTCATGCCACAAAGGCAGTAGAATGTGGTAGGAAGAATCCTGGCCCGAGGCCTGTGTCTTTTCCAGTCCTGCCTTTGCTAGCTGGGGCAATTGGGCAAGGGCACTTCCTGTCTCCAGGCTTCTATCTCCCCCATCTATAAAAGGAGTGGTAATAATGCCAATTCTGTGTAGCTCACAGGATGGCCGTAGGGTCCTATGAGAAGACTGATGGAAAGAGATTTCTGAGCCATAAAGAATACAGAAGGTGAGTGGGATCATGAGCAGGGCCATAGTGGACCAATGACTGTGTCTGGACAGCACAAATCCCAACCAATCCTGACTTGCAACAACTCCCAAGAATCTAGACTTCGCAAAAAAGAATCCAGACTTCTGGTCAACCCCTCCCCAGCTTGCCCAACCTACTGACTTCCTCAGGTTTCTTTCTCTCTTAACTCGTTTTCTTCTGGAGCTTTCTGTCAGTGGGACAAGAATGCTGCCAGTGGTGGCTATAGAACATACAAACCAGCTTTCACTTGGGACTACTTAGTAAATGTTTCTCTCTGTTGAAGATTCTTGATGTAACTTTCTGTCAATTTGAGCGAAAGTCATTGAACTTCCTTCTCCTGACAGTCTTGTTCAGAAAAAGGTGGAAAAGCAGACTCACAAAGGGTTGGAGGTTTTCTTGTGTACGTCATCTCAACAAGCCTCCACTGCTCAGTCATTTTGTCTTACTTGGTCTGGCGTGTGACCTGGATGTCTGCTTTCAGAAAGTTGCACACCTAGGATTAAGAATTTACTGATCTTGTCTAAACCTTCAACTTACAGATCAGGAGTTGGGAGGACTCAAACTACAGTCCCTCATTTGAATTCTTGTTGACCTCCCCCTGGCAGTTGGGCCAACAGCTAAATCTAAAACGTTCTAAAATGGGAAAATGTTCCTCTCCAACCAGCTTAAACTCTCAATGTCATTGCCACCATTACCCTGAAGGCCTCCTTGGAAACTTCAGGCATCTTTAATATCCTCCTCTCCCAGCTGAACTCTAGAGCTGGGAAGAAATATCTTTGTTAAATGTCTTGCTTTAGTTCATTTCTTTGTGTTTCCACTATCCTCATGCTAGTTCTTATCTTATTAGCTTACATCTGACCTTGGCCATTGGCCTGCAAATTAGTCTCCTGCTATATTTCCCCCTTTGCTTTATTCTGCCTAAAATACAAGGCCTGGCAGAGGCTGAGGTCTCAACTCTTCAGCCTGGCCTTGGCAGGCTGCTGGTTTTTGTTTTTTGCACTATCGTTTTGCCTTACTCAGCTGAACTGGAACCCTGTTTTCCGAACACATTTTTATTCTACGATCCTGCTTGAGGTTCTGCTCTTGATCACTCCCCTTCTTTTCTGCCTGTTTAATCTCATGTATCCCTCAAAGTCCAACTTGAGTGTGACACCTCCACTGAGTCTTTCAATATCTCCTCCTGCCCATGGGATTTCTCTCTGGATTCCTGTAGCACTTTATTTGTGTTTGACTTTGAGCATTTAGCAGAACTGTGTTTCTCATGAGGACTTTGATCTCCTTGGGGACCAGAGCCCTGCTGTTCTATATATTCCTGCTGATGCCCAACACAGCCTTCTTTGCCACAGCACGTGTGCAGCAAGTATTTCTTGCATGAGTACATGCAAGATTGAAATACAGTTAAGTGACTTTTGCAAGATCACTCAGCTTGTTTGAGGTGGAAGAGAATCCATGTCTCTGACATGTGCACTCTACCATTTCAAGAAACCCATTTTGCTTAAAGATACATCACAAATGCCTCACTTTGAAATTAAAAAAAAATAAATAAAAAAAATAGTTGTTTCTTAGGAACACCTATTTGCTAATTCAGAAAAAAGAATGAGTAAGAAAAAAGTTGAATGATTCGGGAGAGGAAAAAACAATCCGGTGGGTAACTCAACCAGAACCAACCAGAAAATCAAATATTAATATTTGTGGAGAGTTACATTTTCTCGTCATTCCTGTAGGATGTGGGCAAGCCAGAGGTGGGAGGAAGAAGGGACAAGAAGAAGCTGCTTCCAGAAGATGAAGGCCCCAGGTTTTCTGAAGACGTCTCCTCTACATGGCCACTCTGTGACTACTCTGTGCTTTTGACAGTGCATGACAGACCAGGTACAGCCTGGTTTAGTAAGGACTGGGGCAGTTTCTTCCACATTATCACCTTATTAAACTTCTGACTGCTGAAGCTATGCTAGCAGACTGTATTAGGGTTAATCTCTCCTGAATTCCACACATTTCATTTAAGTTGCATAGTTAATTACCTAAGGAGTAATTGAAAATTCAGCATGAAATATGACATGAGTGAAGGCTATTATAGACTTTAAATTATACATTTCTGATGAACTCTGCGAGCTTAGAATTCATTAATGGCATTCCTTTTGATTGCGAGTGTTGGGTTCAGGCCAGTGCATTAGCTCTAAGTTTGTGCCTTTTAGTATCTTAACTGCTACCACCATACCTTTGTCTGTCTGTCTATCTCTGTCTCTCTGCCACATACACCCACACACACACACCCCTTATTTATATTTCTGGGATTGATGTCTCAAACTATGTACCATCTTGGGAAATTTCCCATCTTGGGAAATTCATTTCTTTTGAAATGAAGTCTAGAAAAACAATGATTTGGTGCTGATGGGTAGAGTGTGGGGACACATTTGTCTGACGTCCTTGGCTTCCCATTGAGCACCTGCCCTGCTGTCCACACTGATGTCCCGTGAGTTATGGGGATGCATGTGGCCCCTGCCCCATTTCTTTAGCTTTGAAATGATGGGGTGTGAGGGTTCTGATGGGGGCTCCCTGCTTCCTAGGTTAGTATGTAACCACCACGCAGAACATTATATTCATGAAGCCTTCTTTACCTGATCCAAGTGAAAAAATAAATCTTTGTCATCGCTCTTTTCTTAGAAGAAGGCTCTTGCATCTATGAGGTTGGGCTCCTAAGGGGGACCTGGAACTGAAGGGCTGTGTCTGCCTCACTGTAGAAATGACCTGGGAGATCTTGCAGGAACGTGAAGCTGGACTGAGGGGTGTGAATAAACCCATGGGTGATGGTTGATGAATTGAACCAAATGTTTGTTCCTAACTGATTCGTGCAGGATTGTGTAATACTGGATGCTTATTAAAACATGCAGGTGAAGTGAGAGATGTGTGGGTATAGAGGTGGGGCAAGGGAGTAGAAAGAGCTCTGGGCTGAAGGTTGGGAGTCTGAATTCTGGCCCTAGGCCTGTCACTGAGTGTGTCAGGCTGTTCGACTAGTTGCTCACTGCTTCCAGGCCTCACTTTCCCCATTCAAGTGTGGGAGGCTGTGATGTTTAAGAAGGCTCTGATGCATTATCTCCAGTGCTTAGAGACCATGTGGAAATAACTCAGCACGATATGGACTTCCAAGGCCAAGACACAGAGCTGTGGAGCAAACTTTGAAGCCCATTTACGTCTTGGTGCCACCCAGATGGTCAGTATCTGGTCAACTGACCTTCATTAATCTATTGCCAAATTTAGTCAAATCCTATCCGTTCTTTGCTAGCCAACCTCACTCAGGATTGCTCATTATAGATTTGTAGATTTTCCCTGGTCTCCTGTGGGTTTAACTGTCTATAGTGATTGAAGTCTGTGCTTGGTGGTGATTGGGAAATAGTGATTAAGTGAATAGCTCTTTCCAGCAAGAATAAACTTAATGGAGGTGATAGATAAAATGTCTAATTAAATAGGCCCATCATGTCTACTTGGAGTCTAGATAAATTTACTGCTTAACTTGAGTGGGCTGAGAGGTTAATGAGAAAACGGGGCTGTGACTGCCCTCATGTGCTCAGTGGTAAAAGCAGTGTCTGGGGTTGAGGCTGGGAGAGTCGGTGTGGTGCAATTCCCATCCAGTGTAATGCTTTGGAAGGACCCGGGTCTAGCACCGCTCACACCGTGTCTCCACACGGCCAGTACTCACAGGCAAGTATGGAGTGAGGAGGATTTGTTTCCTGTGCATGGAGATAACTCATAAACAAAGCGTCCAAGGGTGATAGGAAATAGGGAGACGGTTATCCTGTCTGCAGGGGACGATGACCACATGAGGACAGCGGTGTGGGCTCAGCCGCATTTTGCATTATTTGGGGGAAAGGAAAACAAACCCCTAGTATTTCTTCTCCTCCCACCTCCAGTCAACACTTATTTAGCCCTTCTTATGTTCTACATTGAACAACAAAATGGTGTTTAATTGTAGTAAAGTACATCAACATAAAGTTTAGTATCAACCATTTTTACATATATAGTTAATGGCATTAAGTACATTCACATTGTTGTGCTATTTTCACCACCGTCCATCCACAAAACTCTTTAATGTTATAAAACTGAATCTCTGTCGCCATTAAACAATAATTCCCTGTTTCCTCTTCCTCCTGACAGTCATCATTCTACTTTCTGTTTCTATGAATTTGACTGCTAATCCAGGTACCTCTTGTGAGCAGAATCAGACCATGCTTGTCTTTTTATGTGTGGCTTATTCCACACAGTGCGGTGCTCTCAGAATTCCTGTATGTTGTAGCCTGTGTCAGAACTTCCGTCTTTTTTAAAGCCAAACAATATTCTACTGCACGAATATGCCACATCTTGTTTACCGTATTTGTCTCTTGATGGGCACTTGGGTTGCTTTCACCTTTTGGCTATTGTAAATAAAGGTCCTATAAATATGGCTGCACCAATATGTCTTTGTGTCCCTGCTTTTAATTTTTCTTTTTTTGGGGGTGGTGGTGGTGGTGGTGGGGGGGTATATAGCCAGAACTGGAATGGCTGGATCATATGGTAATTCTCTTTTTAATTTTTTGAGAAACAGCCTTACTGTTTTCATAGTGGCCACACTATTTTACATTCCCATTAACAGTGTACAGGGGTTCAAATTTCTCCACATTCTAACACTTGTCTTCTTTCCTTTCTTCCTCCTTTCCTTCCCTTCCCTCCTTCTCTTCTTCCCTTCCTCCCTCCCTCCCTCTCTCCTTTCCTTCCTGCCATCCTAACGGGTGTGAGGTGGTATCGCATTGTGGTTTTGATTTGCATCTCCCTAATGATTAGTGATGTTGAGCATCTTGTCACGTGTCTTGTGGTCTACGTTTTGTTAGGTTCAAAATGACAGTTTATACTGTAGCCAGGAAGAAGCCACTTAACCAAAGAAATACCAGGATACTTTCACGTTGACCTGAGGTTTCAATAGCAACGTTACACAATAAGAGTAGTAAGAAGGAACAGGAAAGACCGTATGGATATTTGAGGTGCAAAGAAGAACTGAGGCCTTGAGAGGTGAGGGAACTTGGTTACAGACCCATGGCTGTTTAGAGGAGGCCTCCTGTCTCCCAGGCACCGTCCTCCCTATCAGTGTTTTTGACCTTCAGTTTGCTAAGACTCATCAGGGCCATCCTGGGGTTCTACCTCCAGAGATTCTAATGAAGTGGATCTGAAGTCAGCCCTGGACAAGGCTTTATAGTCAAGTGCCACCAGTAATCCTGATGCAGACGGCTGGTTGTCCCCGGTGTTGGCACCTTGCACATGCCCAGCCTCCCTCTTGAGTTCAGAGGGGCACATGGTGAATTGGATAGGTCAATAAGTGTATCACTATTTTTATTGCTGCTGTCATAAACTACTACAAAGTGAGTAGCTTAAGCCAACATAGAGTTATCATCTTACAGTTGTGGAGGCGAGAATTGCAAAATGTGTCTAATTACGCTAAAATCAAGGTGTAGTTACGGCTGTGTTCCTCTTGAATTCTCTAAGGGACTACCTGTTTCCTTACCTTTTCCAGATTCTAAAGGCCAACACTGTTCCTTGGCTTGTGCCTCCTTCCTCCATCTTCAAAGCCAGCAGTGTAGCATCTTCAAATCTGTGATTCTGACCCCTTCCTCCCAGCCTTGTCCAATTTAAAGAACACTGTGACTCAGCTAATCCCGGATAATCTTATTTAAAGTCAGCTGAAAAGCCACCTTAATTCCACCTGAAGCCTTAATTTCCCTTTACCATGTAACATAACATATTTATAGGTTCTAGGAATTAGGATCTGGGTATATTTTGGAGCCATTATTGTGTCTATTATAGCAAAGAAAATGCTTAGCTGGTTGGAGCTGAAGAAGGGAAGGCAATGTGCTTTAATTCCCTTCTCTCCTGTGTCCCATCACCCTCCTCTCACTTTTTTTTTAATTAAATTTTTTTGGGTAACATTGGTTAATAACATTATATAAATTTCAGTCATGCAACATTATAATTCAACATCTGTATACTCTATTGCAGGGGTCTCCAAACTTTTCAGCCCGCGTTCAGGCTGCATTGACTATCAAACAGCAGTTTGGGGGCCGACTACACACTCGAGGTCCAAATAAAAAAGAATCAAAACATAGATGTTGTTTTTAATTATTTATTTAATATTATTTTATTCAGATAAAAAAGTCTCCACGGGCCGGATGAGAGGGCCTTGCGGGCCGCATGCGGGCCGTAGTTTGGAGACCCCTGCTCTATTGCATGCTCCTCACCTGAAGTCTAGCTTCCTTCTGTTACCATATATTTAACTCTCCTTTCCCACTTTGCCCTCCCTCCACCTTCCTTCCCCTCTGATATGCACCATTGTGTTACTCTCTGTGTGGAGGGAAGTCTGTTCTCCTGTTCCAGAAACACTGAGTACCCCACATTTATTTACTTCCTCTGTTTCTTGACCACCATGACTATAAATCCCAATGGAACACCCTGTGGTCACCAGGTTCTCTTCAACTCTGAGGGGAAAGCATATGTGGACTGTGCAACTAAAGAGACAGATTTCCCCCCTCGGGATTGGTTTCACCCTTATTCAGTTACCTCCCTGACCCACTTTTTACATTTTACTATTCAGGAATTGAATTTGTGAGCTCCTCTTTATAGAGATGTCAGACCTTTTCCATGGGGGGAATATATAAATACTTTCAGGAAGTTCTAGCCTCTTAGTGATTAGGGGTAAAGTTGGCCTCTTTCTAGGGACCCTCTGTTAAAATCCAGCTGTAGAAACAAAAAAGGAAGAAAAGATTAGTATTGCTCACTGCAGAAAAGCCAGTTGTTACAGAATTAAAAGTGTTGCAGACACTCAGATGATCCCATGGCTTGTCTTTAAAACCCAGGATGTGTTCATACTTCGCTCTACTTTCATGAAAAATTATCTAATCAAAATTCATAGGTACAAGTCCTATAGGCTGCTTCTTATTGTTGGTTTGTGAGCAAAGAAGGTAGACAACAAGGGATAGAAATATTGGTCTTTGTTTTTTTTTATTGTCTAAAGTGCTCTTTTCTTGAGGAGGTGGCAACTCTGTAAGGTTGCTGTTGTTTTCTAGAGAAGGGTATCTCTTTATAGAAAACAGGTCAATTAGGTACCCATACTCATACACCATTTCATTGTGGTAATTGAGTGACTTACTGTATATTAGCTCAGCAGCTTAAAAGTTGGGTCCTGCTAGTGGGTGCAAAACTTATCTGTTTATTTTGTCTTTGCTCCTCTCTCCTTTTGAAATGTTTTCCTTTTAAAGGCAACCCAAAGTTAATGCTGGATAATTTGCTGCCGTTTGCCCAGAGTGGCTCTTTCTGAAGGCTGTTTTCTCATGCGGTGTGGTGCAGGCTTGATAATAATAATACAGCTTTATCTTTGAAAGCGAATGTTCTTTCATTGGGCATCCAAAGCCCTTTCCAGGGTTAATTAATGCAGCTACAAAGTGGAAATAAGAAATGACAGGAGAGAGGATGAGTAGCTCAGAGCTGGAAGCAAAGGAGAAAAGACGACACCTCTTATATTCTAAAGGGAGGCCTGGCAAAGCTAGTCATCCGCTGTCACACAGAGCGTGTCGGGGCCAATTTAAACATCTATTAATCAACTGAAACAAAAAACCATACATCCAGGTACCAATATGTTCAGGTCTTTTCTGGTGTTACCTTATAACAGTAATGACCATGGCAATATGGCAGTTAACAGCCTGGAGCTTCGTCCACGCATCAGGCACTGTGTTAGGGTTTCTCCACCTCCGCACCATTGACATTTGAGACTGGATCATTCTTCACTGTGGGGGGCTGTCCTGTGCATTGTAGGATGTTCCACCGCATCCCTGGTCTCACTCAGTAGATACCAGTAGCGTTCCACCCCCACTTTGTGTCAACTGAAAGTATCTCCAGATGTTGCCAGATGTCCCCTGGGTGCGGTGCAGAACTGCTACATGGATCATACCATTTATTTCTCTGAACACAATGTGAGACACACTATTGTTATCGCCATTTTATTACTTCTTCATGGAGAATAGTGAGAGATGAAGAAGTTAGATGGCTTGCCCAAGGTCATAGCATGTACAGTTTTAGGCAGTGACTGTCCTGACCACAAAATCAGGTGGTCTATTATGACACATCTGTTTGTTCTTTTTGTAAGAAAATAACCATTTTAGCAGATATGCCATTTTACACCCAAAGCCTAATCACGTACAATCACTTATCATGCCTTTCCACTCCATAAACACTACTGCTCGAGGCATGAAGTGTCTTCCAATGTTACCTGATTCATACTGTGTAAAAGAAAACATTTCATTCATATAAAAACATATAAAGAACAATATGACAAATGCCTGGAGACATACATGCCTGTTAATGTAATAGATTTTATTTAATGTTTTGTAGTATTTACTTTAGATTTTTCAATTAAAAAGAAGTTGAAGGAGTTTATCACCATTAGATCTGCCTTATAAGAAATGCTAAAGGGAGTTCTTCCAACTGAAATTAGAGGATACTAATTAGTAATATGAAAACATATGAAAGCATAAAACTCAGCTGGTACAGGTAAATATATAGTCAAATTCAGAATAACCTAATGCTGTCATGGTGGTATGTAAATCATTTTTAACTCTAGTATAAAAGTTAAAATTCAGAAATATTAAAAATAGTGATAGCTACAATAATTGTTAATGTATACACTACATAAAAGGTTGTAAGTTGTGACATCAATAACAGAATATGAAGGGAGAAGTAGGGAAAGCGTAGAATTTTTGTACACAATTGAAGTTGTTAGCTTAAAACTGACATAAGGTGTTTTATGTAAGCCTCATGGTAATCAGAAGGAAAACACCTCTAGAAGATACACAAAATATAAAGAGCAATCAGAGCGTATCACTACAAACCAATCAAGTCATAAAGGAGCAGTAAGAGAAACAAAGGAACTGCAAAACAGCCAGAAAGCAATGAACAAAGTGGGAAGACTAAGTCCTTACTTTAAAAGTAGTCAAAAGCAATGCTGCATTAGTGACAACATAGATGAACCTGGAGGACATTATACCAAGTTAAATAAGCCAGAGACACAGAAAGACAAATACTGCACGAACTCACTTGTATTTGTAATCTAAAATAGTTAAACTCACAAGAGTAAAGAGTAAATAGAGTGATGGTTGCCAGAGCCTAGGGGCTGGGGGTAATGGGGAGATGTTTGTTGAAGGATACAAAGGTTCAGTTATATGGGATGAATGAGTTTTGGAGATGGAACATACATCATGGTGACTATAGTTTAAATACCATATTGTATACTTGAAATTTGCTAAGAGAGTAGATCTTAAGTATTCCAACTGCAAAAAGCAAATCATAACTATGAGATGATGAATCTGTTAATTAGCTTGATTGTGGTAATCATTTTATAATGTGTCTGTATATCACAGTATCACATTGTACAACATCTTTATCATACAACATTTTTGTTTGTCAAGTATACCTCAGTAAAGATGGGGGAAAAACTAATCTCATACACTACTAGGGTTAACTAATTTGTTTGTGAAGGGCTTTGAGATCTAAAATGGAAAGTAGGTACAAAGCATAGACTATCATTGCAACGATTTATTTGTGTCCTGTTATTTAATGTTATTTTATGGTGGAGATTATATAATTTATCATAAAGTAAAGGAGAGCTCACTGCATGCCAAAATGAAAATATACAGTAGATGCAGTAATATATCTATTACACACATTTTAACAGGGAGCCAGCCACCTGCTTGCATTTATCACCTGTGTTATGTGAGGGTGAATTATGAGACTTCACAAAAAAAAGATGGATCTCTTTTAGGCACTGATAATTTATTATAGAAATAGTGGCTGAACGGATTTTGAAGGAACACATGCACACACACACACACACGCACCATAGAAATCAGATTGGCTCAGAGATCTGAGGGACTAGAGCAATTTTTTCTGCCTGGGGTCTATTGAAGTGAACTAATGAGAAAGTACATGCAAAGAAGAGAAGGCTATAATTTTTGTCTTTATTGCTGTGGTCTAATGTTGAAAGTTGAAGACCTTCAAACTAATATGAACATTATGAGGTATTATGTTACTTAAAAAGGGAGGTCATTTTTATTTTTAGTGGTCAACTCATTCGTGATTCCCATTTTAGAGGTTGAGAAAACACACTAGAGGAAAATTGTTCATCTGACATCTGAAGGACAAATGGCTTGAGCTCTCATCCCCTTAGCACTAATCATTGAGAATAATAACCAATGTGGCATACTGAGGATTTACCATGCACATGACATAGCATAGAGCCTGGCACGTGGCTGCGTCTCCCCTTTAGAGATGCAGAAACTGAGGCATAGAGTGGTTAAGTTAGTCAGTGATGGGTTAGGACACCATTTCCTGTCCATTTGATTCTAAAGTCTGTGTCATTAACCACCGACTCTCTAGCACTGTTTGATACAGTAGCCATTAGCCACATGTGGGTCGTCAGCACTTGAAATGTGTCGAGTCAGAATTATAGCACGGAATTGACTGTAAGTATAAAATACATACCAGATTTTGAGGACTTTGTACAAAAGAAAGAATATAATATTTAGAAAACAGTGATTATATGTTGAACTCATAATATTTTGCATAAGTTGGGTTAAATAAAATTATAGGATGAAAATTGATTTCATTTCTCTTATATTTTTTAATGTGGCTACAGAAAATTTTAAATTGTGTATGACATGCATTGTATTTCTGTTGCTATAACTGTCCCAGGGTGAGCCCTCCGCATGTTCTGACTTGCCCATTATTTATGGAAGCATGGTTAGAAGCCAGAGAAGAGGAGGAATGATAACATAAATTACCAACTGATTTATTTCGGCATGAATGGAACGCAGCTTAAAAAACTCAGAAGACGGACTATAAAGTGGCAATTTGCCAGGGCTCAGGGCCTCGTCTGGTGATGGGGCTGTGTTGCTCTCGGTGCCTGGTGAGTTAGAAGGAGGAGAGATGCTTGAAGGGGCACAGCCACCACCACAATCTGGGTTACTCATCTCTATAATGGGGTCTGTGAAGAAGATGCGGCTGTGACAAATGACCCACTAGGCTGTTGGAAAAATCGTGGAATTTCTATTTGATTTCTAATCTAAAAAACAAATAAAACATTTACTAGTGTTTAACTAGGGAGAAATAGTGGACCTTCCTCTCACTTGGTCCATATGGCGTGCGTCCACTTCCCTTACAGGGCTTGAGGTGTCCTGAAGGTGAGGTGCAGGTTCTGACAGTGGGAACCCCATTTCTTTGCTTGTTTCTAGTGTATATTTTGATACACTGCCTTATCAAATGGATTTACTGATTCTATTTCTTAGTTATAGCTCATTTAACCTGCACATAATGGACAAGTAGCTAGAACAGTTTTGAAATGGAACTGTGGGTTTAAGGTGGCTCTAATGATGCGAACAACAAGCAAATGGGCAGGTGTTGGAGCCCACATGCCTACTTTTAGTGCAGGTTGTTTGCAAATATCATATGAGGTCAAGACAGTGAGAATGAAATTATCCAGTAAGAAGTTGGCCCCAAAACTTGAAAGAAAGAAAATTATTTAAAACATGAACTGATACCACTACCGCTAATGTCAAACATTTTCCTAAATGTATATTTATACATTTATAAATATCCTCAGCAAGATATTTAGTAGAAATATTACTTCTTTATTATATATTTAAAAATACCTTTTTTGGGGTGTGTTTTATAATATACATATTATTAGAACAATGGTATTGTACATAATCCACAAATAAGTAATTATACAATTGGAGAATGCACGGTCAAAATTTTTACTGAATGGGTTTTCAATTACAATGTTTTGGAGTCGACTGTTTTAGGTAATGAGAGATTGAAGGAAAGGCATTATCAGCTCGTAGATTCCTGGTTGCTCCCCGAGTGTCCTGTGAGTGTTTTTCTATGCTTTGCTCATGACTATGTGATGATTATTAGTTACCTCACCTCTTGTCTCCCATTCTGGACACCCTAAGGCAGGGATTCCCAACCCTGTGCCCGCGGGCGCCATGGTGCCTGCGGCCCGATTTGTGTGCACCCGCCGTTATTTGACTGCATCAGAAGTTTTTCATAAACACTAAGTAAAACTATCATTTCTTTTTATACATTTGTTAGAATTTTAAAATATTGTTTGAGTATCTACACAGGTTTATTATATTCGTTGGTATGTTTGCGATATCGTATGTATAAGTTTTCCCCTAGCTGTCGCCTTTGTCCATGTCGCGTCTTGTGTAGCCGCTGCGCTCTTTACACTCTCCTCCCCCCAACCGGGAGCCGCCAAGTTGCCATTTGGATTGCGGTTGCTGGACTGATCGGGTCGTGACTGTTAGCTAGGATCACAGTGTTTTGACATATTCGATTTTAAATGAACTCAAAGCGAGGTAGGTAATCTATTACTATGGTGGCCATTTGATATGATATTGTAGTTCTATAACTATTTTTAGTTTTATTTTTTTAGTCCTAAAATGAGTGGACCAAATAAGAGAAAACGAACCTATCATCTTAACACAGACTGGGAGGAATCATATTGTTTCATTCATTTAAAAGGTAAATGCGTTTGCCTGTTGTGTGGCAGTAGTAGTGCAGTGCCGAAAAAACATAATGTTGAACGTCACTTTCAGACAAGTCATACCACTTTTGATACGAATTATCCACTTAAATCTGAAGTAAGAAAGAAAAAAAAAAATCAACTAAAATTAAGTTTAACTACTCAACAGACTGTTTTCACTAGACATGTGGAAAAATCTAAAAAGGCAACCATTGCTTCTTTCAAAATTTCTCACATGCTCGCAAAGAAAAAAAACCTTTCCAGGATGGTGAATTGTTCAAAGAAGCATTTCTGACTGCTGCCGATTGTTTGTTGGAGTAATATTCTAACAAGCGTGAGATTATGTCGGCGATACAAGACCTACAGGTGTCAAATAACACAGTCACAAGAAGAATACACGCAATTTCAAAAGACTTGCAAACTCAGTTAAAGACTGACTTGGAAATATGTGACTGCTTCTCTCTGCAATTTGACGAGTCAACAGATATATCAGACACCGCACAGTGGGCAGTTATGGTGAGAATGGTATTTAGTAACTTCACAGTAAAAGAGGAGCTGTTGCAAAT
>PVKE010030384.1:6702-19732 GCA_004027555.1 Craseonycteris thonglongyai
GGCCCGGGGGCCCCGTGATGACGCTGGGGGGCCTGTAGCCGGCCTGGGGGGGCTCATGATGATTCTGGGGGCCCCGTGACGATGCTGGGGGCCCCGGAGCCGGCCCGGGGGACTCATGATGATTCTGGAGGCCCCAGAGCCGGCCCGGGGGCCCCGTGATGACGCTGGGGGGCCTGTAGCCGGCCTGGGGGGGCTCATGATGATTCTGGGGGCCCCGTGACGATGCTGGGGGCCCCGGAGCCGGCCCGGGGGACTCATGATGATTCTGGAGGCCCCAGAGCCGGCCCGGGGGCCCCGTGATGACGCTGGGGGGCCTGTAGCCGGCCTGGGGGGGCTCCTGATGATACTGGGGGCTCCAGAGCCGACCCCAGGGACCCATGATGATTCTGGGGGCCCCGTGACAATTCTGGGGGCCTGGAGCCAGACTGGGGGAGCTCCTGACGATTCTGGGGGCCCTGTGACAATTCTGGGGGCCCTGGAGCCGGCCCAGGGGGCTCATGATGATTCTGGGGACCCTGTGACAATTCTGGGGGCCCCAGAGCTGGCCTGGGGGACTCATGATGACTCTGGGGGCCCTGTGACGATCCTGGGGACCCCGGAGCCAGCCCGGGGGGCTCATGACGATTCTGGGAGCCCCAGAGCCACCCCGGGGGGCTTGTGACGATTCTGGGGGCTCCGGAGCCGGCCGTGAAGCCCCTGAGAAGTATAGATTGTCCCCCAGCACAGGCGATGCTCTCACTTGGTTCCTTGAGACACTGAGCCCCAGAAAGGGCCAGACCCTGTTTATGGCGATTCCCGGGTGTCCTGGCCCCGTCTCACCTGCTTGGGACCTGGGGGCAGAGGTGGTCGGCTCCGCCCACCGCACCCCAGAGCCCACAGGGCTGTGTTCCGGGCAGGTGACCACGGACCTGCGGCAGAAGTGTACGGAGTCACACACGGGCACCTCGGCCTCCGCGCCCCTGGCAGCCGGCATCATCGCTCTCACCCTGGAGGCCAAGTAAGCTGTGGGGTTGGGGGACAGCCGTGTCCCCACCGGGCGGGCTGGCGGGCGATCCTGGTCCCCAGCTTCCTTGCTCGGAGGCTGAGCCGGCTCCTTCCCCCGCAGTCAGAACCTCACCTGGCGGGACATGCAGCACCTGGTGGTACGGACCTCAAAGCCAGCGCACCTCAACGCCAACGACTGGACGACCAACGGCGTGGGCCGCAAAGGTCAGGGGGTGGCCCCGCGGGCCGGGTGGGGGGCCCGTGGGGACTCCCTGTGCCCCCCGGCTGAACCCCCCCCTCCACGTGCACACAGTGAGCCATTCCTACGGCTACGGGCTGCTCGACGCGGGAGCCATGGTAACCCTGGCTCAGAACTGGACGAAGGTGCCTCCCCAGCGCAAGTGTGTGATCGACATCCTCACGGAGCCCAGGTGCGCGGCCGGGCCCTGGCGGGGAGGGGACGGCGGCCGGTCCCGCGGGGTCACGCTGACGGCCGCCCCTGCGCTCCCTGCACAGAGACATCGGGAAGCGGCTGGAGGTGCGCAGGACTGTCTCGGCCTGCCTGGGGGAGCCCGGCCACGTCGCTCAGCTGGAGCACGCTCAGGCCCGTCTCACCCTGTCCTACAACCGCCGCGGGGACCTCGCCATCCACCTGGTCAGCCCCATGGGCACCCGCTCCACCCTGCTGGCCGCCAGGTGCCTGCCCAGCCCCCGCCGATCGCTCAGCCCCGTCCTGGGGGGATGTCCCACGTGGCGGGCGTCCCCAATCCCACATCTGCGTGGCTGCCCAAGCGCTGAGCCCCTGCACACTCCCACCATGTTTGGGTGACTCTCCTCTGGCCTCCAGGGACTCAGCTAGGGGGCGTTTCCAGCCCTGGGGGAGCGCGTGTGGTCTCTGTGTCCCCCCCGGCCGGGTCCCCCTGAAGCCTCAGGCAGCTGTGTACCCCCCACTCCCCAGGCCGCATGACTACTCGGCAGATGGGTTCAGCGACTGGGCCTTCATGACCACCCACTCGTGGGACGAGGACCCCTCTGGCGAATGGGTCTTGGAGATCGAGAACACCAGCGAAGCCAACAACTACGGTACGGGCGGCCCTCAGGGGCCAGGGTCAGGGTGGGCCGGCCGCGGGGGTCCCAGCGCACGTTCACCCTCCCCCTTGTCCACCCGCTCCCGGAATAGGGACGCTGACCAAGTTCACCCTCGTGCTGTACGGCACAGCCCCCGAGGGGCCGCCCACGCCTCCCGAGAGCAGCGGCTGCAAGACCCTCACGTCCAGCCAGGCCTGCGTGGGTCAGTCGTGGGTACAGGCGGGAGCGGGGCCTGAGTCTGGGGGTCTGGGGGCCGCTCCTGAGGCCCAGCTGTAGGCGGGAGCCGGGCCTGAGGGGCGCGGGGGCCTTGGGAAGACGTGGCCACAGGGTCGGGGGCCTGGTGGGTGGCTTGTGCTGCCCCAGTCCCAGTTCCCGTGGCTGGTGGCCGCGGGCAGCTCAGTGACGCCCTCTGTGCCCACAGTGTGCGAGGAGGGCTTCTCCCTGCACCAGAAGACCTGTGTCCAGCGCTGCCCGCCGGGCTTTGCCCCTCAAGTCCTCGACACGCACTACAGCACCGAGAACGACGTGGAGACCATCCGCGCCAGCGTCTGCGCCCCCTGCCACCCGTCCTGTGCCACCTGCCGGGGGCCGGCGCCCACCGACTGCCTCAGCTGCCCCAGCCACGCCTCCCTGGACCCCGTGGAGCAGACCTGCTCGGGGCAGAGCCAGAGGAGCCGGGCGTCCCCGCTGCGGCCGCCCCCGCTGCCCCCGCCGCCCGGGGAGCCCGAGCCGCGGCCGCGGGCGGGGCTGCTGCCCTCCCACCTGCCGGAGGTGGTGGCCGGCCTCAGCTGCGCCTTCATCGTCCTGGTGTTCGTCACGGTCTTCCTGGTCCTGCAGCTGCGCTCCGGCTTCAGCTTCCGGGGGGTGAAGGTGTACACCATGGACCGTGGCCTCATCTCGTACAAGGGGCTGCCGCCCGAGGCCTGGCAGGAGTGCCCGTCCGACTCGGAGGACGAGGACGGCCGGGGCGAGCGGACCGCCTTCATCAGAGACCAGAGCGTCCTCTGACGAGCCCCGGCCGGCGCCCCCGCTTCCTCGGGCACTTTTTAATTCACCAAAGTATTTTTTTATCTCGGGACTGGGCTGGGGGACCCCGGCTGGGAGGCACAAGGGGCACGGACAGCCGCCCGCCGATCCGTCTGTGGGGAGGAAGGCGTGAGACTTTCAGCTTCAGGGCACCTTTCCAAGGTCGTCCGGGTCGCAGCCAGCGCCTGAGTGGAAGCCGCCCACGTGGGACCCCTGGCCCGGCTCCCCTGCCCCCCGTAAAGCAATAACGGTCCCCATCCGAGCAGCAGGAGGGCGGGCCTGGGGGGGCGCATGGGAAGGAGGAGCCTGCCTCTCCCAGGGCCCTCCCCCCACCTCTGGGAGCCTCAGGCAGAAGCAGTGATGGAAGGAAGGGACCAAGGCCAGGCAGATGCTTCCAGGGTGCATGGCTCATCCCGGTCCCCCGGGCCCCACGCCGGGGTCCCAGCCGCCCGGCCCCCCTCCCGCCGGGGCCCCGCACCCCTGTTTTCTGAGCCCGGGGCTGCCTGGGCTGTTGGCACTCACAGCCCCGGAGCCCCTGGGTGGGGGGTGGGAGGGACGGTGGTCCGGCCAGCCCCTCCCGCCTCCCACCCGATGCTGCTTTCCCCTGTGGGGATCTCAGGGGCTGTTTGAGGATATATTTTCACTTTGTGATGATTTCACTTTAGACGCTCATTTTCTTTTTTTTTTGTACTTTCAACGGGGTGGGGGGGTAGCAGCTGGACCGCCCACCTTCACACACACACAGACACCCACCGGCCACCCTGCTGTGCCCCCCCCCGGCCGCCCTGGCCCTGAGGTGTCGGGGGGCCGTAGCGTGTGGCTGGGGGGTGAGGAGTCTCTGAGCCCCAAGTTCTGAGGAGACCGGCCAGGCGGGCCCCAGGGGAGGGGGCTCACGGTGGGCGGGGCCGGTGCCCGCGTGGCCGGCAGGGTTCGTGCCAAGGGCTCACGGGTCACCGGTTCTCCAAGTGCCAGGGGTGGGCAGGTGGCGGCCCTGCGCCCGGGTGGGGGGAGAAAGCGCTGAGCCGGCCCGCCCCCCGGCCTCCTCTTCTGACGTGCCTTTTGCGCCCCTCCCGTTAGGACAATCAGCCCCCTTGCGTTTGGGAGCCCCCCTTGATTTTCACTCCCGGGCCCCCCCGGGTGCCCCCTCACCCTCACCCCCCTGTGGCCAGCCTGCCGGGTTTGATTAAGACGCCGGGCTGGTGCGTGGTGGCGGGTTTGGTTTTGTTTCTTTCCCTTGTAATTTAAACAGGCCCAGCATTGTTGGTTCTATTTAATGGACACGAGATGATGTTAGAGGTTTTAAGTGATTAAACGTGCAGACTATGCAAACCAGGCCTGGTCTCCAGTGCGGCGATAACGGCTGCGTTCCGGGATGGGGGTGCGGGCGGGTCCTGGGGGCTCAGATGCCCGCCTGCCCGGAGAGGGGCCCAAGTCAGCGCTGCAGGGCCCAGCGGCTGAGGGGTTCCCGGGCCTCTTCCTGGGGGCACTGGGGTGCAGGAGGTGGCAGCTTGCGAACAAGCCCCCGGGGTGGGCAGGGTGGAGCGCGAGTCCCTGTCGCTCAGGGCCTCCCGGGGGCGGCCGGGCCCCCAGCTGTAAGGCCAAGGCCTCCGGTGGTCCGGGGAGGCCCTGCGACCCCCCTGTGTAAACTCCCCACCTCTCAGGGCTCCTGCTTGGGGGTGGGGACCTGGTCCCTGAGAAGCAGGCCTCTCCCGAGTAGATGTTATTCAAATGGAGACTGGGAGCTGAGCTCTTCCCCGGGGGCGTCTCATGGGGGGTGGGGAGGACCTGGGCCAGGCGCCCCCTTACTCTCCTGTGGTCCCCGGGCATCACCCCCACCCTGCGGCCCTGTCCCAGGTCCTGGGGAGCACTGGGCCGGGCCTCTCTCCACGGGCCATTCTTCCCGGCCCCCACTCCCTTCCGTTTCCGTGTTTCCGTGGTCGCGGGCAGGCGGCTCTGGGCCGGAGGGCCGCTTCCCTCCCGCCCCTTCCCTCCACTGGCCCGCCCCAGGGTCTGGGAGGAGGAAGCGTGGAACCAGGAACTGGCCGCCCGGCTGGGCCTGTCGTCTTCTCCGCGGCCCCCGGGGAGCAGCTGCTGGTGTGTGACTCCTGCCCGGAGACTCCGGGCGGCAGTGGGCGGTGGCCAGGCAGACAGACACCGGACCAGGTGGGCAGGGCCGGCCGCAGGAGCCGGGCCCAGGCTGGTGCTGTTCTACGGAGGGCCCCCCGGGGGGGACGCTGTGGGTGGTTCCCATTCCAGGCCTGGGAAAGGGGAGTCCCGGTGCCCGGCCAGGCCTGGGACACAGGAAGCCGCGAGGGCCCGTCTCAGGCCCGGCCAGCGATCGATCCCCACGGCCGAGATTCTGCAGGACAGACCCTCGCAGTCTTCCCGTCCCCAGCTCCTGGCCCAGCGGCACCCCCCTCCCCAGCCTCCCTGCCCAGCGTCTCCATCCCCAGGCCTGTCCCCTCTCCGTCCCCAGGCCGGCAGCATGGGCTTCTCGTCGGAGCTGTGCAGTCCCGAGGGCCACGGCGCCTTGCAGCACATACAAGAGGCTGAGCTGCGGCTGCTCGAGGGCATGAGGAAGTGGATGGCCCAGCGGGTCAAGAGCGACCGGGAATACGCGGGGCTGCTTCACCACATGTCCCTGCAGGACACGGGGGGCCAGAGCCGGGGCAGCCTGGACAGTCCTATCAGCCAGGTGGGGCCGCAGGGCTGGGGGAGGGGGCGCCTCAGGAAGCCCTGCGGGTCCCTGGGACAAGCTGCCTGCCCCGGGGCGGGGTGGACACAGGGCAGGGCCTGGGAGCCACTGTCTTTCATGCCCCGTGTCGTCCCTCCCGGTGCTGCAGTCCTGGGCCGAGATCGCCAGCCAGACGGAGGGGCTGAGCCGGCTGCTGAGGCAGCATGCGGAGGATCTGAACGCAGGGCCCCTGAGCAAGCTGAGCCTGCTGATCCGGGAGCGGCAGCAGCTGCACAAGACCTACAGGGACCAGTGGCAGCAGTTGCAGCAGGAGCTCACCAAGGTGGGTGGCGGCCCCGGGGCTCCACCTGGTCGTGTCTGTCCGTCGGCACCGCGAGGCTCAGAAACGGCTGGTTGTGCACCAGGGGCCCCCGGCCTGCCTCACGGGGGAAGTGCACGTCCTGACCACAGGCCTGCCCCTGCCCCTGCCCGGCCACAGCTTCCTGCCCGCCTCGCTGCACTGGGGCCGGCCCTGTCGCGGGTGTCACACAGGATCGGAGAGGAAGGACCACCAGGCCGTGGGCCCGTGGCCTAGGCCGGGGGTGTCTGACCTTTGGGGACCGATGAAGAATTATCTTGGGGCCACACGTACCATCCACCAACGATAGCTGATGAGCTGCAGGACAAATTGCAAAAAAATACTCTCATGCTGTTTTCAGTGTCTGGGGGGCCACTTTCAAAGCCGTCCTGAGCCGCGGGGTTGGACAAGCTTGGCCTTGGTTGGCCTCCTCCCAGGGCCCCAGAGATACCAGCAGGCAACCGAGGTTAGACGGGGGCGGCCGCATCGTCACCCGTCTGCTTCTGAACTCTGCGCGGCTCCTCAGCCTAGAGGCTGTGGGATTAGAGCTACCTGCCGGGTTTTCCATGGATACGAGGTGCCCACGCCCGTAGGTGCCGAACCCTACTTTTCTAACCCAACGTTCCGAAATCAATGCCGCGGGTTGCTCCCGTGAACACGACCCCAAGTTTTTTGGTCTCACGGGTTTAGACAAAAGTGTCATCTTCTACACGGAAAAACACAGTATGTGTCTGTGCTTCGGCCTCCTGGTGCGCTGTGGGGGGCGGCCCGCTCCCTACACCACCCCGCTTCCGCCGGCCCCCTGGCCACGGACCCACAGAGGCCCCTGGTGGCCAGCGTCCACCCTCTCTCAGAAGCTTAGCTGAAAACGTCCGCCTGTGTTGGCGGGTGCTTTTGCTAGGACACAGCCACTGCCACGTTTCTCGATCGGGCGTATGGCTCCTGTGGACCTACTGTGTGTGGAAGAGGCAACTCATGGCAATAGAGGCTGCAGAGCCCATCCGCCAAACATGGTCACCAGCTGGGCCCTGAAGACCAGGCCCGTCTGAGTCTATACAGTTAGCTCAGTTACAGGTGGGGAAACTGAGGGCCAGAGGAAAGGGACGGCGGTCCCAGTGCATAGACAGGGCAGGTGGGATGAGAACTCTGGTCCTGCATCGTTTGCAGGACTCGGTGCAACGTGAAAATGTGGGGGAGGCCGGGATGGCTCAGCAGGTTAAGCACTCACTTTGCAGCCCCAGGGCCTGAGGCTCGAACCCCGGGCCCGGCCCATGTGGACCCACATGCTGAGCTGGGCTGTGCCCCCAGTTCAGTTCTTGCCAGGGCCTATGTGGGGGCTCCCGGCCCAGTTCCTGCCCTGCACAGCCCTGTGCCCGCCTGTGGAGTGAAACTATATGGAAAACTAATGTCAACTATGGAGACTGCTCTGGGCCCTCCCCCTTCTCTCTGTCTTTCTCTCTGTCAAAAAACAATAAAAAACAAATGAAAATGTGGGGCCCTTGTCCCAGAGTTAGGGGGAGTTCCCGGGGGCATTAGCAGAGTCACAAGGAGGTCTGGGCACCCAGTGTGGCTGGGCCCTGCCTGCCACCGGATACCACTCGAGGCCAAGGAGGGGCCGTCGTGGCCGGCCCTGTGCACTCCCTGCCTCCTCCCGGGGCTTGGTCTCCACCCAGCTCCCCTGACCCCAACCTCAGCAGCAAAGGTCAGGCCCCGGAGGTCCCCAGGCGCTTCCTGAGGACAGACTCGGAATGCTGCCTGCGTGGATGCAGGGCCCCTGCAGCGTTCCGCCTCCGCAGGGCTGTCCCGCGCCCTGGGGACCGGCTCACTCACGCCACCTCTCCCCTCTCCCCAGATGCACAGCCAGGACATCGAGAAGCTGAAGAGCCAGTACCGAGCGCTGGCCCGGGACAGTGCCCAGGCCAGGCGCAAATACCAGGAGGCCAGCAAAGGTCGGTGGCTGCCCTCCCCGGCAGAGACGGGGCACCCCAAGCCAGCCCTGCCCTGTCTGTCCACCGGGGCCCAGAACACGGGGGGCTTCCCAGGCTCACACCCCCTTCCCCTCCCCTGCCAGACAAGGACCGGGACAGGGCCAAGGACAAGTATGTGCGCAGCCTGTGGAAGCTCTTCGCTCACCATAACCGCTACGTGCTCGGCGTCCGGGCTGCACAGCTGCACCACCAGCACCACCACCAGCTTATGCTGCCCGGCCTGCTGCAGTCGATGCAGGACCTGCATCAGGAAATGGCCCTTATCCTGTGAGCCCCGGCCCTGGCCCACCCAGAAAACAGTCCTAAGAGTGATCGATGGTCTGTGGTGGAATCGCTTGAGGGTGGCCCCCTGGGTTTCTGATGTGCATGAACCCAGAGCCCCTGTGGCAGGGTTTTCGTGAGATCTTTAGGGAGCACCGTTCTGGGCTCTGGGGTCCAGCAGAGAAAAACCTAAATATACCTGCCCCCTCAGATTGGTCACGTTAGCGGAGTGAGCGAAGACAGTCGATCAGTGGAACGGAAAGCACGTGAGAAGCGATAAGTGCTGTGGAGAAAGCGGGATTGGGAGGCAGTCTTAAATAGGTCGGTCTGAGCAAGCCTCCGAGGCGTGAGAGTGAACCGGGGGATGCTGGGAGAGAGGCCGTCCCAGGCACGGGGGATAGCAGGTGCAAAGGCCCTGCGGTGGCCTGAAATCAGGGACCAGCAAGGAGGCCGGCGTAGCCTGTGCAGAGGGAGGGAAGGGCTGAGTCCGCCCTGAAGCCTGAGGAATTCGGGGTTTGGGGGCTGCTGGATGATAGAGGGCCCAACGGGCCATCGCGGGGACTTTGGCTGAGTGGCGAGCAGATTTCAGGGGCAGGGACGAGGGCAGGCAGACCTGACAGGTGGCTACCATAGCCACTCGGACCCAGCGGAGGAGAGACGTGCTCAGATCCTGGAGGTGCTTTGTAGGTGGAGCCCATGGGGTTCCTTAGGGACGGCAAGGGCGTGTGAGGCAGGAATCTCAGACGACTCTAAGAATCCTGCCTCCCGCACCTGGAAGGTGACAGTCCTTAGCGTATGTGGAGGAGGCTGTGGAAGGAACAGGTTCAGGAGACGAGACACCAGTGGAGGTCAGGGTCCAGCGTGGCCTTCTGAGCAGGTGGATTGATGGCTGAGACTGCAGCTCTGGGCAGGTGCAGGGACCAGGGTCACAGCCCATGGAGGGGCCCCAGAGGCCGGCCGTGGGGCTGGCAGACCAGGACGGGTGTGACCGTAGCTCATGTGTAGCTGCCACTTCTTGTGAACCACACACGCTATGCACAGACCACCCCCCGGGCCCTCCTTGCGACGCCCAGCACACCCCCACTGCTCGTAGCAGGAAGCGAGGGTGAGGACACGCTCTGTCACGTGTCTGCCGTCATTCCGCCGGTGAGTGATGAGCTGGGGGCCCCTGAGGGTCCAGGCCCGGCTGACCCGGGGTCCCGTCTGGGGGCAGGAAGGAGATCCTGCAGGAGTACCTGGAGGTCAGCAGTCTCGTGCAGGACGAGGTGGTGGCCATTCACCGGGAGATGGCTGCAGCCGCCGCCCGCATCCAGCCGGAGGCTGAGTACCAGGGCTTCTTGCAGCAGTACGGGTAAGCCCCGCCTGGCCCCTGCCGGGCCCCAGGGCAGCTGGCCGAGCCACTGACAGGGTGCTGACCGCCCCTTGGCAGGTCCACGCCGGACGTCCCACCCTGCGTCACCTTCGACGAGTCACTGCTTGAGGAGGACGAACCCCTGGAACCCGGGGAGCTGCAGCTGAACGAACTGACGGTGGAGAGTGTGCAGCACATGTGGGTGGCAGACCCGGGGGCCGGGATTGGGTGTGGGCGCTGTCCCCCCCCCAGAGCCGGGGGCCGGGATTGGGCGTGGGCGCTGTCCCCCCCCCAGAGCCGGGGGCCGGGATTGGGCGTGGGCGCTGTCCCCCCAGAGCCGGGGGCCGGGATTGGGTGTGGGCGCTGTCCCCCCCAGAGCTGGGGGCCGGGCAGCGCTCGGGCGTATGCCTTGGCTCGGCAGGGGTGCGCCTGAGGGGCTGTGACCCTGCCCTCCCTCCCTGTCACAGGCTGACCTCAGTGACAGATGAACTGGCCGCGGCCACCGCCGTGGTGTTCAGCCGGCAGGAGGTGGTCACTCAGCTGCAACGGGAGCTCCGGAACGAGGAGCAGAACATTCACCCCCGGCAGCGGTGAGTGGGGGGCCCCCTTCACCCCATCCCGGCCCCGGCAGGAGGGCAGCAGGCTGAGCCCTCTCTCTCTCCCCCTCCCACCTGCATGCCTGCAGGGTGTACCTGCTGGGCAAGAGGCAGGTGCTGCAGCAGGAGTTGCAGGGGCTGCAGGTGGCGCTCTGCAGCCAGGCCAAGCTGCAGGCTCAGCAGGAGCTGTTGCAGGCGCGGCTGGAGCGGCTGGGCCCCGGCGAGCCCCCGCCGGTGCTGCTCCTGCAGGAGGATCGCCACTCCACCTCGTCCTCGGTGAGCGCCCCACCGCCCGCGCCCACCCCGCCTGCCCGCCCTCCCGCCCAGGCCGAGCTCCTCACTGTCGCCCTCCCGCCCCCCAAGCCTGGCCACCCGCTGACATCTGTCCCTGGCCCCAGGAGCAGGAGCGGGAAGGGGGAAGGACACCCACCCTGGAGATCCTGAAGAGCCACATCTCAGGAATCTTCCGCCCCAAGTTCTCGGTGAGTGGGGGCCCCCCAGCCGGGCCGGCCCTTCTCGCAAAGGGTGGGCCCACCAGGGTGTTCCGGCGAGGCGCTGGCTGGCTGGCCCTGAGGAGGGGGCTCTGCCATGCTGCTTTTATTGGGGGTGTCCCCAGAATCCGCTACCCCTGGCTCCCCTTCTCCGCCACCCCATGTGCTGAAGGGCCGGCAGCTTCGGTTACGTCACGGTCTCCCTGCTCCGGGAGCGGTTGGGGGGGCTGCAGTCTGGTGGGAAGGGCGATCATACAAATACGGGTTTGGGGGCACCCAGCCCGGCCTCCCCGCTGCGGGGAGCCTTGGTCGGTCTGTCCCCTGCTCTAGCGGCCTGCAGGCTGCTCCCCCTGCCCCTGGGGGGGTGGCTTGGAGGCCCGAGGGGCATGTGACAGACCTCACTGACCCCTAGCTGGCCAGTGGCCCCCCTGAGGAGCCGGCTGAGTGACCCCCTCGCTCCTCTCCCCTCCCCGCCGCCGCCCCCCTGCCCAGCTTCCCCCTCCGCTGCAGCTGGTGCCGGAGGTGCAGAAGCCCCTGTACGAGCAGCTGTGGTACCATGGGGCCATCCCTCGGGCAGAGGTGGCCGAACTGCTGACACAGTGCGGGGACTTCCTCGTGCGGGAGAGCCAGGGCAAGCAGGAGTATGTGCTGTCCGTGCTGTGGGACGGCCAGCCCCGGCACTTCATCATCCAGTCCGCAGACGTGAGTGGGGCCTGGACCCGAGGTAACCGGGGGCACGACCTGGACAGGGTAGGAAGGAGCCGCTGGCCTTGGATGCCCCGGCCCCCGCAAAGCCGCACGGGGCCAGGGAGACCCCTCCGGACAAAACAGGCTGAAGCCTTCGGCGCGGGCGGCTGGCAGGCGCGTGGGCCGTGGTCTCTCTGCCTCACGTCCCAGGCTGCCCTTTCTGTCTGCGGCCCCGCCTGCCCCTCCTGGGGCTCCGGCCTCCTCAGCAGTGCAGGCTGCTGACCCTGGTGCCCTCCCCACCGCCCTGCAGAACCTGTACCGGCTGGAGGGCGATGGCTTTCCCAGCATCCCCTTGCTCGTTGACCACCTGCTGAGCTCCCGGCAGCCCCTCACCAAGAAGAGCGGCATTGTCCTCAACCGCGCTGTGCCCAAGGTGAGCCTGCGCCCCGCCGGCCACGCCGCCTGCCACCCACCCCCTGCCGCCCACAGAGGACTTGGGGAGCGGAGGCCGGGCCCCCACAATCGGCCGGGAGGGACTTGCCAGGTCTCCCTCTGCCTCCAAGGCACCAGGTGACTCCTCACGCTCCAGGGGGACAGCGTCCCACCCAGTGAGGGCTCCACCTGGTCCCGGAAGTCGTCTGTGATCTTGATAAAGGCCCAACCCCATTGCAAAGGCTGACAAACTGAGGCGCCCAGAAATGGAAGACGCGGCCTCGGTGGTGGGTGGGCGGTCCGTGGCAGGGCCCAGCACACCTTCCCGTCGATGGCTTCTGACCCCTGACCCCCACGCTCCCCCACCCAGGACAAGTGGGCGCTGAACCACGAGGACCTGGTGCTGGGCGAGCAGATCGGGCGGGTGAGTTGAGCGCCCTGCCAGCCTCTGGCTGCCTGCCTTTCCCGTCCCCCAGCACTGCTGCTTCGCAGCCACCGTCCCGGGTCACACTGAGGCCGCTCGGGGGGCTCCTCCGCCTCCCTGCCTCAGAGTCCCAGCTTGTACCCAGGTCCCCTCCTGGCCACCACCATGCACCATCCCGCAGGGAACTGAGGGAAGCGTGCCCGCCGCCCACACTCTGCCCCATCTCTCCTCACCTCACCTCAGCCCACCTCACTCCTCCTCACCTCACCTCACCTCACCTCATCTCATCTCACCTCACCTCAGCCCTCCTCACCTCACCTCACTTCACCTCACTTCACCTCACCTCAGCCCACTTCACTCCTCCTCACCTCACCTCACCCCTCCTCACTTCACCTTACCTCACCTCACATTACCTCTTCTCACCTCACCTCACCTCACTTCACTCCTCCTCACCTCACCTCACCTCATCTCACCTCTCCTCACCTCACCTCACCTCACCTAACCCCTCCTCACCCTATCCCTTTCCAAGCGTGAATTTTAAAAGGAGCTGTAACAAGAGTCCTAAAACTTACCCTAACAATAACCCTAGATTTAGCTTCAACCCTGACCTTAACCTTAGGCCAAACAGTAAACTAATTCTTAACCCTAACACTAAACATAACTTGATCC
>PVKE010030385.1:0-19665 GCA_004027555.1 Craseonycteris thonglongyai
ACTGGGTTGGGTAAGGCTCTAGAAGGTGGATGGATGCACTGGGTTGGGTAAGGCTCCAGATAAATATAGTTCAAGCCCAGTGGAAATCTTTCACTCTTAAAGAAATACAGTGTATGTGTTTAAAAATCTTTTAATGATATAATTTATCGATTTTACTTCCTATAAGTATAATGTGACTACAGATTTTTATTGGTTTTAAAAAGTTCGTATTACATTGACAGTCCTGTCCTGTGAGGGAAAGATAAATCATGGTTTTTCTCAAAGTACACTGTTTATAAATTCCTACATAAATAGTTCACAGTAATTGTGTTCGAATTATATTTGGACATTGTGTTACTAAATATGTTTGAAATCCATGTATCAGATATCACATCATACCTCATTGAGGGGAAATTATCACACAGACCGCAGCCATCTTGTTTAACATGCATTTAAATGTATGACCAGATCGAAGCAAGTAACCTGGCAAGATAGCTGCTTAGTGTCCAGCAGCCTTGCAGGAGTTAAAAGTAAATCTATCAGACATCAATAGTTTATTGAAGAAATACTCCTCGCTTCATTATTTGCAGAAGGCTGCAGCTGTCAGTCATGATGTACTGCCTCTTGAAATTAGTCAATAGAGCAAACAGCAAGAATTGCTGTGGGCAGGAAATAAGCGCTGTGATCATGACATAACCGGGGTCAGTGATTTATGGATTTCAATATAGTAGTAGCTGCATGTGATTGAAAATTTACTAGGTCACTAGTGCACCAAAAATTTTATTCACAGCCTCCAGGCATCTTTTGAAATGTGCAACAAAATAAAAACCTCTGAACCTGTTTTGACACCTCAGACTCAGTGGATGACATGCCAACCCAGTGAGTCTCATTTAAATGTAAATGTGTCATAAACTTTTGTTCCACACTCTCTAAAAATGTCACATGATTTACATATTAAAGTAATAAAAAAAGACCTGTTTATAATCAAGCTTAAATTCTTTTATTTTAAGTTGGAAGCGGAAGCAGTTCCTGAAGTATCTGAAAAATATGAAATTAGTTCTGTTCCCACCTTTCTGTTTTTCAAGGTAAGGATGAAAATGGCACAAGAGATTCTCCGTCTGTGGGTTCCTTGGCGCTGCCCCTGATTCCTGAACATGGGGCACTGGGCTGCTTTGTCGGTGCCCTTCCCTGTAGTCTCCTTGCTCTCTTGCCCTGGGGGTCCTGGAAAAGTGACCGGGGCTGTGGGGCTCCAGGGACCAGACTGTATCTCCTCGAGAAAAATCCAGGTGCACGCTGTGCACCCAGAACGTTCCCTGGGTCGGGCAGGAGTTAGGGCATGTGCGTCTGGCTGGTTCTGGGTTGATTAGTGACTCTTAAGAAGCGAGTTCAAATCTGTGCTTCAGGGCACCTCTGGGTGTTACCACAGTTCCCCAAATTCCGTCATTTATACTCAATAAAGGGTTCACCCCAGTGCAGGAGGGGAGATCCTTTCTGTTTTAGATTAGACTCCAGTCTGGCCTAAGTGTGCTGTGTAGGGATATGTACAGCCAGCCGGAGAGTCATTTAAATGTTAATGTGTCCTAACTTTTGTCCCATACTCTTTAAAAACATCCAACTCCTTGAAAGGATATGATGCTTGAAAATTAACAGATATTTTCCTGATATGTTCCCCAAAAGGGAAAAAACGTTTTATTTTTAAAATTGAGGTACATTGCAGGCAATTAATCGATAGTCAGATTTTTAAAAACTTCTCCAATAATAGTGTGGCCCCTTTAATATTAGTAATTGGCTAGAACTCTGGGTTCATACTTGTTATAATTTCAGAGCCTAGAATGTGGAAGTGATGAAGGAATGCCACAAGTATTCTAAATGAGGTTTTTTACTTCAGAATTCTCAGAAAATCGACCGATTAGATGGCGCACATGCCCCGGAGTTGACCAAAAAGGTGCAGCGACACGCGTATGTGGGCTCCTTCCCTCCCGGCGGTAACGAGCCTCCTGAAGAAGACCTGAGCCTTCGCCTGAAGAAGCTGACGCATGCCGCCCCCTGCATGCTCTTTATGAAGGGGACCCCGCAGGAGCCCCGCTGTGGTAAGACGCCGCCTGTCAGATGTGTGAGCACAGCGCACGCTTGGCAGCAGGCTGCACCGTGCATCTGAGCCTCGTGTGCCGCACCTTCCGAAAATCAGAGAGCCCCTCATTCCCGAGGCCTTGGGGGTTTGGGGGTGCACTGGTGTGCACCAGAGACTCGGGGTGTTGAGCCAAAAGGCTTCTGAGAGGGCACATGTATATGTAAGTGCCCTAAGGCTTGAGGGCACCTCTCTCCAGCTCCCCAGGAGCAGAGCTGGGACTCGGTTCCAGCTACTGTATTGCTGGCCCAGGAACGGGCTTCGAGCCTCCGTCATAGTTCTACTGCCAGATACCCCTCTTTCTGGGCAGCCTCCTTCCCCACCTCTTGCAGATTCGGCAGTCGACACTGACAGCGTGTGACAGTGCCCCCGTCTGCCCGGGGCGCTTCTGCCTTCCCCGCTGTCTCTCAGGTCTAGTGACCACGTCACTCACCCATTGCTGTCATCGCAAACTATGGCTTCTAGTAATTTAAAGATTCCCTGTTCTGTGGCTTATAGTCAGTCACTCTTGTTTTCTGAACTGCATGTGTGCTTGTGATTTTGTCTATAAGTAAGTTTCTGAGTTATCTGACCCCTCTGGTATTGAGTTTATGTTGTTTTCTTTTTACTGTGCCTCATTCAGCATTATTGTGCTGCATAATTAAGCATTCAGTGCCTTCTGATGATGCTATTGAGAATCTAAGAGTATTTGTTTCAACTACACAGGAGGGAATTTATTAAGATTGGTGGCAGTAAAACTGAGTGTGCTAGTGATAGGATTATTGCACGTCCAGTGTGACTATAAAAATAGCCAAGCTTCCAAAGTAAATTTAATTGTAAACTCTTCCCTGTACGCTTTCCAAATTACATATTAAATTATGAAAAAGTCTAGTTTAAAAAGTAAAGTTTCATGGTGAATTCTACCTTAAAACGATAAATGTTTCCTTTATCTCTCAGTTCCACTTGAAAAATCTCCCTGCCGGTGTTGCCGTGTCAGATGGCTGCCCTTTGTGTGCTGAGAAGCTGGCTGGGCCGGGCCAGCGTTCACGGCAAAGGGCAGCGGGCGGTCTCCGTGTGCTTGTTTGTGTTCAGTGGGGGGTGCAGCTGGGTTGTTTCTGCCGTCAGGCGTGAAATGCATTTATGGTGCTTTATGTGGTGGCCTGATAACAAGGCCTTGCAGGATCGGCCCAGCGGTTCACGTCTGGAGTGCGGTAGAGCTGGCTGTCAAGTGTGGGTGAGCTGTGATGGTCACACAGCACATCTGCAAGAAAACCAGTCCAACCAGTTGAGCCATCTCCTCTCTGGCCTCAAGCAGTAGCATTCTCTTGGACTTTTCTGAACGATAACCTGATTAAACTGGCAAGTGGAGAGGTCGTAGATCAGGTGTCAGGACCCTGCCCCATGCCGCCTGCCAGGACAGCCGCCCGCCTGGGGCCTCCTTTCTTCTTGGTGCTGGTGGGGACTGGCCAGCCTGGACTTCCTCTCCAGGTCAGATAAGTTAGCGTTATACTTACAGACAGTCGTCTCCCCGCCCACCTTTACATCATTACGTTGGGGTTATGATGTGTGTATATTTTATGTTAACTGTCTGAGTGGCATTTGAAGACTGCACAAATAACAAGCCAATACAAAAAGGAAGCTTGAAAACTTGTCAGAGCAATCTGAGAGACACATTTAGATAAGAAGGGACATAATGAGGGAATCAAAAGAGATTTTTAGGTACATGCAATTTAAAAGTTTTGTTCTGAACAAGTGTGTTTTATTCTTTATAATTTTTATATTTACATTTTTAATAGGCTTTTCTGTTCCCTGATATTTTGGTTTCTACTACAACATGTCTTTCTATCACATGCAGTGAATAGATCGTTGTACGGTATTGGTATTCTCTAATAAAACACCTACTTAGGGACGAATCAGAAGATACTTTGTGACTGTGCCTTATCGCTTCTGTCACCGACTCTGCTCCGATTCTGTTTGCCCTTCACTGCTCACTACTACGCAAACTCTTTGTCTTTAAGCCAGGGGTGTCTAATCTTGTGGCTTACCTGGGCCACATTGGAAGAAGAATTGTCTTGGGCCACGTGTAAAATACACTAATACTAACACTTGTTTTTAGTTGATGAGCTAAAAAAATAAGTCGCAAAAAAATCTCATAATGTTTTAGGAAAGTTTGCGTATTTGTGTTGGGCCTCATTCAAGAGCCTTCCTGGGCCGCATCCGTCCCAGGGGCCAGGCGTGCTTAACTTAAGCTGTTTTCTTACAGGAATGAATGTGACTTGTCACCCTCTTCCTTTCTGAGCCTGGGTTTGCTCTTCTGTTGGCACCTTAGAGAGAAAACAGGGCAGGGCCTCCTTTGTAAAAGCAATGGCCTCCTTCTGCCTTCTCGTGAGCTTGAGTGGCTGCTATTTCTTGAAGTTGCACAGAATTCACTCTGAAAGTACCACAGCCAGTGATGCCGTTACTCCTTTCCCTTTGTGGAGTCATGCTGGGCTTGAATTTTGATTAGCTGGCCCCACCTCTTTTCAGTTATTCAGAAAACATGAATGAGTCACTTTTAAATTTTGGATCCAGGAAGTCTTGAAAGCTGTTCTGGGATTTGCCCTGGAGTCTCTTAGACTCAGCCCAGCCCCTGCATGAGGCACACCTCTGTCTCCTTAACTTCTTCTTGGACTCCACCTACAGAGGTGTATCAGGTGCTCTGAGCCCAACGAGCTGGGTGGGTAGAGGATTAGGTTATCCCTGTCCTATACCCTCAGGACAGGACAGGGAGGGCTCTCGGGTTCTAGGAAGATTGTAAAGAAGCACTGAGATGCACATCTTTTAAAATCCTTGGACATACAGGTTAAGTTATTTGGAATCTATTTCACTTAAAGCTTTTTAGCAAAGCAAACGGTATTTGAACCACAGCACAGAAATTTCTCCTGTAGTGAGGATCGTCTAGCTGGGTTTTACTTTTTAAATCAGACACAAAAACATTGCAGGTTCAGAGTGTTCTTCAGGGTTTTGTTAGATAGTGATGAAATGTGGCAGGTAAGCTTATTATTCATGCCTTCTGTCACTAGTAGAAATGACTGTGGATAGAAATAGTGGTTCTGTGGCAGTTAAACATGGTTTTTCTACTTTTAAATATTTTTATTACATGCTTGTGTGCATTTTTCTTTAAAAAAGTATGCAAATATTTTGTTATTAGTCTAAAGCCTTCTTATTATTTTATCCTTAAGCATAACATTTCCAGTCTGCCACTTTAACCCTTAAAAATGAAACACTACCGATCAATCTTTCTAGTCTGCATGTAATTGCCTAAAGCTAAAAGAAAGCTTTTTCTCAGCCAGTTACAGTAGAAATGAGTTAATATATTGGCAACAGAATAACCATCAGCAATCAGCCGTTAGCTGTTTACTAATGAACTCCCAGATGAATGGAAAAATTTCAGAATCAGTGTTTTACTTCAGGCTGTACATGAACTTAACACTTCAGTTGTAGGAAAAGCAACTTCTGTGCCATACAAATAAACCCCGGTGCTTTATCTCAGGAAACTGCAGAGCTGGAAGGTGTTGGGCTCAGTAGCAAACCTGTGTTTTAACAGTGAAAGTGCTTTTGCATGACATTCAGGAACGCCTGTTCTTGAAATTAATCTTATACTGAATTTTATGATTTGATTCTATTTTCAAATACTTGCTGATGCTGTTAAATCTTAAAGGAATTTTGAATCTGAAGAGTAGGTTATTTTCCAGTGACTTACGACTGTGTTTGAAAGGAAGAATGATGGAATGTGAACGAGCGGAGTGGTACAAAATATTGAAAAACAATTGAAAAGAATTAGCTTATGGAAAGAAAAATAACCCCTTTTCAGACAAGACTAATAGATTTATAAAAGACTGATGATATTCACACTCTTACTTTTTAGTACTAATGTTATAATGAGAAAACGATGTCAAAAAAGTGCAGAACAAAAATGTGTCACAAAAGTATAATAAAATCATGGAGCATAAGATTGTCACTATGGTATAGTAAAGAAAATCACATAACATACTTTGGGGAAAGTAAATAGTTTTAAAAAAGAAACTGTCAAGTTAAGACACCAGATGAGAAAAAACACCATCAGTTTATTGACAGTTCATATATAACAACAGAAGAGAGAGCTTTGAAACTCATTGTGCTATAAAATACCCATTTTAGAACAAAAGAGAACAAACACATTCCTTCTTGATTTTTAATTCTATTTAGAGATGGTAAAGAGAGAGAACTACTGAAATGGACGCACAGGAGGTAGAAGGGCAGTGGAACCAGAGTTGGGTTTCCAGCATGGTCAAGTGGTAGTTACAAATATCCGCGTGGGCTTTTCCCTCCACTCAGTGCTCACTGTCATCAGCTTACAAAGCAGCAGAACTGGGGGGGCTTGTGCCCTCACTTGGGGAGCTCGCACGGGACTTCCCTGTGCCTCCCCTTGGCGGGTCAGGCAGGTGCAGGGCTTACGGCTTCTGCCTTTCGGCCAGAACCACTTCTCCTGCAACAAACAGTGGTGTGTAATGTTGAAGAGGAACTTTGGTGAACACACACATTTCCTTTTAACTCACAAGTGTGTTAAAAAGTTAAGCTACATGTGTGGTGTGTGATATAAGCTCAGATAAGGGGTTCTTAGAATTTGTTTTCTCTGTACAAACCATTCTGCAACATTAACTAAGTCACTGGTAAAATAGAGACAGGCATCTGCTTAATAGATAGTGTATACTGTGAATTAATTTAAAAGTGTGTGTGTATGAGAGAGAGAAACTAAAGTTCCTTGTTTTTTTGTTTTTTGTTTTTTTTTTGTGTGTGTGTGTGTGTGCAGGTTTCAGCAAGCAGATGGTGGAAATTCTTAACAAACACAATATTCAGTTTAGCAGCTTTGATATCTTCTCAGATGAAGAAGTTCGTCAGGGCCTGAAAACCTATTCCAACTGGCCCACCTACCCCCAGCTCTATGTTTCTGGAGAGCTCATAGGAGGACTGGACATAATTAAGGTTTGAACTGAGAAGTCTGTGTCTTTTGTAAAGTTTGCATTTAGAGAGTTTCAGTATATGTGCTATAATGAATCTACAGCATACATGTCTTAAGAATCTCTACATTTCCCAGTGCGAATCTGGAATATGTGCAAAGTATTTCTGAGGAGATGATTGACTAATATTCTGTATTACGTTATGACCAGGGAGACATCCATCATCAAGGCTTTCTTAAGCTCACCTTTGTGTTCATTTCAGGAGCTAGAAGCATCTGAAGAACTAGATACAATTTGCCCCAAAGCTCCCAAATTAGAGGAAAGGTAAGTTTTAAACATTTCAAATAGTCTGTCATTTATTATTTTAAAATATTTGAATTCTCAGTTTTTGCATTTCCTTTCTATATAGAAATCAGGAATTTGGTTTTCTATGCCAAGGTCGTAACTGTGTTGTTGACAGTCACACTAGTCTGCAGATTAGGGAAGGTCTGATTGGGACTGGGATGGGGGAGTTTTTGTATCAATTGAATGATTAAGTGGAGGATAGTCTTTGCTGTTACAGAAATGTCATTGTCATGGTGCCTGGCCCGTTTTAGTGCCAGCTCTCCAGGTGTGCAGCAGGTTTGAGGAGCGGGTCCTGCTCGTGCATAAACCTGGGTTACTTAGGCTTCGTACTCGGAGCCCCGGCTGCTACTTCCCATGGGAACGCTGTGCGAAGAGCACATGCCGTCTGTGTGGTACGCGTGTGCCCCAGGCGTTCTCATTGCCTTTCTAAGTGGTGGCGACTTAGAACCCAGGAGGTTCGAGGCTGCGAGATGATCCTGTTGTTTCATGAAGGATGTCAGTCAGCTTTTAGAGATTTTATCTTATGGAAATTTTGGACTTTGGCCCATAGGGATACTTGCAAGGGTTTTTGTTGTAAACAGGAATTAATGTTGAGGTGTAAAAGGACTGTATTTTGAAGCACAACAGCATATCAGCCATTCATTGTTGGCGCTTGAGTTCGTCAGGGGAAACTGCCTCATAACTGTCTTGCCGTTTGACATTTTGAGAATTTCTAAAGGTGTTTAATAATGAACACCTGATTTACCTGCCCTTGATTAAGAAAGTATTCCTCATAAATAGTATTCCATGTACGTCAAATCAGCCTTTGAGTGCCACCTGTTCCCGAATGACACTTTCTCCCGCCGCTGTGATGAGGAAGTTAGGCCCCCTCCTTGCTCCTGCCCTGCCCCTCCCCCCCAGCAGGAGGCCCACGGGCTGGCCTGCCTGTCCTCCCACCCGCCCTTCGTGTATTGTGCTCTGTGGACTGCTCCTCACGGCGGGTGCCTGTCTTGCGTGCTCACAGGCTGCTCTGTCTCTGTCTCGCCGGTTTCTTCATACACCAGAGGATGACGGGCTGGAATTACGTGGACAGTGAACTCATGTGCATTTTGAGTGATAATTAAAGGGGCTCCTGGTAAGCAAAGTGCAGGAGCCCGAGACCCAGCCTGGTGACACCTGTGGGGATGAGACAGAGCCGCCTGGACAGTGCTCAGGACAGCATCGTGTCCTGTATTGAGCATCCGCTGACGGTGCTGTGTGGGTGTCCCTGAGTGAGCTGGCATGGGCCTGCGTTGTGGTTGCATTTGTGATGACTTCGTTCTGTGAGGAGCTTTGGAGCCGCAGATGACCCTGAGGTGTCGGGACCACCCTCGTCCCCGCACTGACAGTGCCTGGGATCTGTCACCAGACCCCAGGCTCCGAGGAGGGTGAGAACCTGACAGCAAGTTAGCTGCTGGTGTTTGGGAGGCTGTGTAAACATAAACACGAGTAAAGACGAGAACATTGGATCTCACAGCTGTGTTAGCTGGGGTCTTGGGACTTAGCGCCCCCAGGTGTGGCCTCCTGAGCTGTAAGCTGAGCCCAGTGCAGCCTCGATGGCGTTCTGGAAACTGGACTGGCTCAGGGACAGGCCCCTCACCCCACCGTTCCCTGCTGAGTTGCTTATGACTATTTTTTTTAGTACTGTGAGCTGATGGGCTTAAATTGCAGCTCGAAGGAACATTCGTTCCTTAAAAAACCATATTGTGTTTTACTGCGGCTTAGGGACAGAGTGAAATAAAGGGAAATGTCGGTGCATTTGCTTGTTTAGTGCCACTCAAAGCTGTGAGCTGTCACCCTGCTGTCCCTCACATGTGCGCGCGGCTCCTGGAGCGGAGCACAAGTGGTGTTTAATAATTGAGCTGAGCCATTTTATATCAATTTTCTCTCCTCAGGCTCAAAGTACTGACAAATAAAGCTTCTGTGATGCTCTTTATGAAAGGAAACAAACAGGTAAAGAACTCAAAAATGGTTTTAGTTGTAATTTCTTTTGATGTTAACATCTGCAACGAGGGGCCGCTTACATCTTTTTTCCGAGCTTGAGCTAATGAAGCTGGGTGGGATCAGGAAGTTATCCAGGCCTTAATTGGTGCTTGCGGAGACCAGACAAAGTGATGCACGTTTGCTAGACGCTGTCATCAGTATCTCTGGGGTGCACTTCTCTCCCTGCCAAACTTTGTCACTTAACGCTTTCCTGGTTCTGGGAGTCGCTGTCCCTTATCACCCTGTGAGTTTGTCCATTGACAGCAGCCTGCGGTTTGGTCACTGTGCTTCCTGAGTACCGGGACCCTCGGAGAATGAACCCTGACTGCCGTGTGCTCAGTACTTGTTTGAGCGAAAGAGTTCGGCAGTTTTGGTTCTTTTAAGTGACTGTGTTTCTGTTTTTCTAAACAGACAGTTCTTAGTGTTCATCATTTCTCAAAGGGCCGGTCCCTAGCTGGAAGAAACGCCGATAGGTCTGACTGCCCTGTCACCCAAGTTTCATCTGTGTTGCTCATCTGATGTCAGGGTGGCTAGTTCTTGTCTGTAACGGGACGGTTCCTGCAGCTTTTCTGACTTCCCTTCTCAGTGCCCCCCCCCCCCCTTTGTGAACAGACAGCGCTGCATCACGCGACCTGTTGAGAATGAGGTGGTGATAGCTAGTGTAGAAGTTAATATAACTAATGTAATGAAGCCAATTAGTTTATGTAACAAATTAGTTAATATAACTGTTATAATGAAAGCAATATAGCTAGGAAAACGGTCGTGTAAATTTGAACACGGGCTCATGAATGAGGACCTGGATTCTTCGAATAGTTCACTGTCTTCATTAAAGCAAAGTGGAGGAAGTTAGTAATTTCCCAGTAGTGAAAAGTCATCTTTCTTTTTTCGTCTGGTAATTATTTTTATTCTCAGAACATTTTTTTTTCTTAAAGCCCAGAAAGTATTCATGTGTCTTGGGAACAGAATTACCAGCACTATTAAGATGTTTATGTGATGCCGGATCTTTTCTACAGGATTTGTGGGGTTGGGGATCCTGTGGCATGAAAACCAGTGTCAGATTTCCAGAACCTCAGGAAAGTTTGCAGCTGTCCCATGGAGAGAGAAATGCACACTCTATCCAATGTAGGGACCCAGGGAGGGATGCTGAGCAGCACGGCTGCGGGCTGAGCTGGGGGAGACTCCTGGGGGTGAGCAGAGCAGGGGAGTCGCGAGGTCTGGTCAGGGACTCTGTCCCCAGGGAGCAGGTGCTGTAGGACACGGTCATCTCAGTGGTGACCGCCTGAGGGAGGCGGGACCAGGTCTGAATGGCGTAGGGTTGAGGGGCGTGGGTGGCTCAGGTGGCCTCCTGACACCTCACGGGGCCGACTGCCCTTTGCTGTGGTCGGCACAGGACTGTGTCATCGTGGTGGCAGTGACGTTGGGATTGGCCCGTCCCAGCTGCTGTCCGGGAACAGGGCGTTAGGTGCAGTCGTGCCAGTGGGACACGTGGGAAATACGATGAACTTACGATTTGTTTTTCTGAACTTAGGAAGCTAAGTGTGGATTCAGCAAGCAAATTTTGGAAATACTAAGTAGTACTGGGTAAGTAAACCTTATTTTCAAATGGCACATTTAAGAAATTCTAACGTTTCAGTTCTGCCACGGATGTGTTTCAGCTGGTGTATCTTTCTGCCCATGTTCTTATCTATTTAGTTTTGCTGTAATGTGTTGCGAGTGCTTTAACTGAGTTTACAGTAGAATTTTCAGGTCAGCGTCAAGCCATTGGTCACAGAAGGTCCTCAGGCATGGTGACGTTACAATAACAAGTAGATCCAGTTTGTCTGCTTTCCCAGAGGAGGGTTCGTGACTGTGTTTTTATCAGGCACGAAGATATTTTAGGGGAGTGTGTTGTGGGCTTTTAATTTTCCTGAAAAGCAGCGGTAGCTTCTGAAGAGTTCACAGAGCTGACAGGGCGTCTATGACACCCCTCAGCTGCATCTGAGAGGCGGTGCCCCCATCTGGGTGCCCTGTGATGAAGCTGCCAGGGGAGGAAGTGGGATTGGGAGCAGAACCTCTCTTGCCAACTGTACCTCAGGTAAAAACGTAAACGCAAGGCCACTTACCTGGAGATATTTAACACGTGTCCAGAGGGTTTGTCACATGCTTTTGCTTATTTTCTATTTCAGGATTGCTTTTTAATATTATTAATATCAAACCATTGCTTTAAGGAGATTAGGCAACCCTATGAAATTGGAGGGGAAGTAGCCTTTGAAATACCTGGGTGTTCTTCGGCAGAATTGAAAGTAGTCAGTTGAGTAGCACAGGTTTACATGCAGCTTCAGGGACACAAAAGGAAAAACGGTCGCTTTACTCGGATGGCTGACGTTCTACAGCAGAGAGTATAGTCGGCCTGTCGTGTGGTGTCCGGCCCCCTTTCTCTGTCCTCCGGCCATAGCTCCACGGGGAGACACTCAGTTCACCTCTGCCCAGCCTCAGCTTGTTCCCTGGGGTCCTGAGGGAACCGCTTCCCTGCCTTTGCCTTCTGTCCTGGGTCTGTCTCCTCAGGCTGAGGCAGGTACTGTACACATGTTCCCAGAGCAGGGTCTTTGGGAGAGAACGCCCTCCCAGCTCCGGACGTGGTCATGAGCATGACCGCACTGTGATGAGCGAGGCCCTGGGGCCTCTGCAGCCCTTGTACCTGGAACAGGCCGTGACCTTGACAGGAGTCACACGCAGCATGTGGAGAAAGCTCCGGGCTTTTTATTCCTTCTCCTCCATGCTTGCACTTATCTTTTCCTTGCTAGCCAGAATCCACCTGCTGAGAGTGAGGGGCTGAGCCCCGCGTGTATGTGGAGGTGTGAGTGGTGCCCTCACAGAGAACCCAGGAGCTGTGTGGCTGTTGGGACTGTGTGTACCTACTGTGCTGGGGCCCCGCGCTTCCTGGGTCCCTCAGAGCTGTAGTGCAGCTCACTGGTTCTGTCAGACGGTTCCGAATCCGAGAGCTACCGCCCTTACTTCAGCTTGAGGGTACATGCGTGCCGTTGGGCTCTTTCTGTTTACGTCCTTGTTGGTTCTTTCAAGCATTCTTTTTCTAGTACTTGCCACTGATCTGCCCTGTTTTCTGACTTTTTTCACGCTTTGTATCATGGACAGACAGACGTGATGGAGACTTGTTTGCTACATGCACAGGATGCCCCTGTGCGAGTGGTCTCGGGCTTGTGGGGGTGCATGTCCTTTGGTCGCTCCTGGGAGTGCACCTCAGCCCCAGTCTCCTGTGGGTGTTAGCTGTCTGTCCGTTCCTGCTGACTCCTGAGCACCTTGCAGTGAGGCTGTCGGGCAGACGTGGTTGAGGCCCTGCACCGACTGGTCAGGTGCTGGTGCAGGGGCTGCGCACCAGGCAGTTCAGCACCGTCACGGCTGCGCGTGTGTGTTCTGGAAGTTTACTGCCGTGGGGAGCGTGCACCTGCACAGGGAGCTGGTGGTGGCGGCACTGCTCATCCCAGCTCGGGAGCCCCCAGCCCAGCCGGCTCCCCGGCCTCCGTCCCGGGCGTGCGGAGCCGAATGTTTGCGCTGAGCCCTGAGGGGAAATTCAGAGAAGTTTGTATCAGCAAGACTTACTCTGTGTAGTACCCGACAGGTTAAGAAGTACAGTCGTTTCCATTTTTTCCACAGCAAATTTTGTTAGCAACAAAATGGTCTATTTACTTTCTTGACTTTTTAAAAGATTTATTTTTATTCTTTTTGTTTTTGAAAGGGAGAGAGAGACAGAGAGACAGAGAGAAGGGGGAGGGCCCAGAACAGTCTCCATAGTTGCACATCATTGGTTTTTCCACATAGTTTCATTCCACAGGTGGGCGCGGGGCTGCACAGGGCAGGAACTGGGCTGGGGTCTCACCCCGGTGAGAACCAAACTGGGGACACTCCCCAGTTCAGCATATGGGTCCACACAAGCCGGGGCCGGGATTCGATCCTCGGTCCCCAGGGCTGCAAAGTGAGCGCTTAACCCACTGAGACATCCGGCTTCCCCTTGACTTTTTAAAACACATAATGCGTTTTATTTTTGTTTAAAATTGTACTTCCTGTTAAAATGCTTTCTCTTTTTTTGTAGTGTTGAATATGAAACATTTGATATATTGGAGGATGAAGAAGTAAGTCTGCGCTTTGTGTCCTTCGTCTTGCTTTCAATCACTAGGGTCTGATGGGAAGGTTTGAGGGTCCCTCTTGTTTCCGTAGGTTCGGCAAGGATTAAAAACGTACTCCAATTGGCCAACGTACCCTCAGCTGTACGTGAAAGGGGAGCTTGTCGGGGGACTGGATATTGTTAAGGTAAGGCCGACGCAGTTCATCGGGCCTCCTAAAGAACTGAGTCTTGGCGTGTTTGAAACTTACACTTTAATTTTAAACAGAAACTCACACCTTATTTTCTGGCCACTTAGCCACTCATTTCTAGACCCATGTGACCATCCCATCTGGTTGTTGTCACCGTCAGTGCAGAATCAGGTTGTTCTCAGCCGAGCTGTTCAGCCACCTCCTATTCTGCGTCCTCCTCTAACTCCCTTCTAGCTCCTGAGGAGCCGCCACTCCAGTCCTGACTCTGTACTTGGTGTTCAGGGAAGCGTAGTTATGGCCAAACTCCAAATTCTATTTTCCTCAATACTGAATGAAATCCGGCAGAACTCTTCTCCGTGTCTCCCGCTTCTCCTCCGTGTCTCCCGCTTCTCCTCCCATGTTTGCCGCGTGTCTGGGCCCCGTCTGCTCTGCTCTGGACGGGCTGGCTTGTCCCGTAGCCTTCTGGCCCCGTCTGGACCACGTGCAGCCTGCTCCAGCCAGAAGTGCCTGTGGCTCCTGCTTCTGACGTTCTGTCCCTTTGCTCTCACGCTGCTACGAGTACCGTGTTCTCTCCTCCTGCCATTGCTCTGGCCTCATACTCAGGTGATGGTGGGAGTGTGCCGGCCCTGCTGGTTGTGCCACAGGGACCCGATGCCCTGGACGGAAAGTGTGCGGTTGTGCTGGGCCACACCAGGCGCCCTTTGGCTCTCAGATGCGAGCAGATGGGTCAGCTCTGTCATGTGGGCGTGTTCTGAGAGGACGGTTCTTACCTGTGTCTGATGAGTAACGTCCTTTAGTTTGCTTTAAGTAAACTGTCATTGAACTTTAAGTGGCGTGACTTCTAGCGTCTAAAGTCTAGAACGGAGGCCACGCCCTCGCGACAGCACGTGTGTGCTCCGAGCTCTTGGGTTGTCCCCCGACCCCTCACCCTGCGGCTCACCCGGTCCTCAGGCTGCACCACGTACGGGAGGAGGAACCCGGCTGTGCTGGGGACGCACGGGTCCCCTGGGGGCAGGCACACGGGCACCTTCTATGGTCAGTGCCGGGCTTCGTCAGGACAGCACATGTAACCAGTGCTGGTTCTTGTCACACTGCCGGGGGGTGTGCTGCACTCACGTGTGAGAAGAGGGGACTGGAGCCCACCTGAGAGCCCCTAGCACTGCGGTCAGGCAGGTGCATGAACCAGGCCTGCTCTCTCCGTGCGGTGTCAGCTGCTGAGCCAGGGTTTGAGGACACAGTTCTGAAGCAGCTAGCGGGGGAAAGGCTTGACTCGGTAGCTCTGAAGTGGCAGAAGAGATCTGCATTTGTGTGTGTGCGTGCGTAGGTCTCTATAACTCGTGTAGGACACAGACAGCCTTCCAGCCCCGGGTACTCTGGAGCCTGTTCCTGTCTGAGTGGTTACAGCCCGTCCTGGGGCCACGGGTAACTCTCAGGAAGATACAGTCAGTAAGTCTCGCTGGGTTCTCCAGCCGCACTGTGTGGGCAGCTGCTTCGTAGGCACATCGGGGTGTCACGTGGCGGGTGTGGTCACTGCTGGAACATACGCACTTGGAGAGTTGGTGGTGGTCACGGTTTTCTGAGAAGGTAGCCGCGCTCGCTCTGGATGCGGTTGGGTCTGTGTCGTGCAGACCGCACTTGTGCATCTTGGTTCCAGGCAGACGTCGGCTATGTGCCCGGTCACCCCAGGACGTCCACGAGCCAGCGTCTGCCTGAGGGTCTTGGGCCTCTGCTTGTTGAGTCAGTGGGAGCCCCCAGGAGAGCACTGGAGGGCAGGGCCCGCTGGTGCCGTCCAGAGAGGAGTGTGCGTGGAGTTTGGTGGTTTGAGTGAAGGACGCTCGTGCTGCCTGGTAGTGATGTGACATGTTACATCAGTTCGCATGGTCGTGTGAAACTGGACAGCCGTCCTCACCTTTTGTCACGTCTTAAACTTGGTGCTGCGTTTCCGTTTTTAATTCTGAAAGAGGCACAGAAAGCTTCCGCTACCACGTCTTTCTCATCACCTCGGGCCTTTGCACCTATGTTTACGTGGCAGTAACGATGCTTTACAGGTTGGGCTGGAACAGGGAGGTGTGTTCACTGCCTGGGGGGGCAGCAGGTGTCCCGTGTGCCGTGTTTGCGTGGAGGCGAACCTCACATCGTCTTTGTCTTCAATCAGCGCTTCTTTCCCTACTTATTTCCGTTGTCTAAATAGGAGGCTTCCTTGTTTGCTTCATTTTCTGTATACGCTCATGCTAAACAATCTGTTGGTTTTAAAATACCTTTTAACTCTAGTTTTGTAATCTGATAGTTTCTGTGACACAGCATTTAGTGTGAGCGTGTTGGAAAGCTGGGGTTGTAATCCAGTAAGGTGTTTCTTTTGGTTTTCTGATACAATCTGTAATTGTTGAGATGTTTTCATTTTTATATATCACATATAATGTTGTTACTGTTTCTTTTTTATTTTTAGGAACTAAAAGAAAATGGTGAATTGCTGCCTATACTGAAAGGAGAAAATTAATGTTAAACTTGGTGCCCAACTGTTGCAAGAAATATTTAATTTCAGTGGAGCCGTCTATGCATTAGTCATCAGAAACGGACTAGGAGGAGAAACATGCTTCTTCCCATTTCGCTGTGTGTTCCACAAGGTTGTGCTAAATAAATGCTACTTTTTTTCCACCAAAAATAGAACGCAATAAATATCTTCAGATTAATTTAAAACAATTGTGTGAACAGCGTGCATCTTTACCGTGATGTAAACCATACAGCCTGTAATTAGCCCATTTAAATCTCCTGTCTGTACGTGTGGGTTTCTCGTAGCAGCTTAGAAAATAGTCTTCAGAAAAATGAGGACTGTGATGGATCCTGCAATTTGCAGTGTGCAGAACAACTCACAGACCAAACCAATGGCTCCCCTCGCTGGCCAGAGGCCTCTTCACAGCTTGGAAAAATTCAGGGGCATCGCGGAGCTGGGTGCTGCTGGGAGCCCGGAGGCGGCAGACACACCTGCAGCAAGTCACCCGGAAACACTCAGCGCGTGTGCCCAGCAGGCGCCCTTCACAGCACGCAGAACAGGCGCAGGGTTTGTGAGCATCCCCGGGTACTAACGGGCGCTCCCGTACTGACGGTATTGATTTCGCCCTTAAATAGGCCGCTAACAGCCGAGGGCCATGAAAACTTCTGCAGCGTTCTTCGTCCTGAGTCAGCACGTTTAAAACATGGCGCCCCAGGAGGCCTGTGTCACACATGCCGTTAGGGGGGGCCGACTTCACCCCAGGGTCCCTAGGGGTTTGTGGCACCTATGGCCCCGGGGTCATTCAGCTTTCCCAGCCTAGTCATCTGGGCGGCCAGGGCTCCACGGAACGGCCTAGTGGCACGAGCAGAGGGCGCAGACGGCAACTGGTTAGAACGAGACGGGCACGTGCGTGCACTTGGCGTGAGGGCTGTGTTTGAGGGTATGACGAGGACCCACCTCATACACTGGGTGTCACACAAGACACTTAAACCGGAGAGAAAAAATACAGCAGTCAAGGGAGCTGGGACTTGTGTGCAGGGACAGGAGAATTTGTTCCAGGATCTAGCTGGGATCTCCGTCCAGGATTCCGACCCCCAGACCGGCGGCTCGGCCCTGGGGTGAGGCCGCCCCTGGAGGTGTTACACCCCCAGTGACAAACGCGGCTGTGGTAAGTGTGTCGAACCTCGTAGTCCTGGAAACGGCCCTGGTGAACATGCCGGTGAGAGGGGCTGGCCTCCCCTGCACGGGGGGGCTTAGGCCTTGTGTCATTTTGTGGGACACTGAGCGTTGTTCTTGCCTGATCATTAACTTGGTCAGGAAGGAAGAATAAAAGGATTTTCCATTTTACATCTTCACAAAAATGTGTATTTAGTCCTACTGAGGAGAGTTAAGTTGAGACTAATTTCTTAAAAACAGTAGGCATATTTCTCTAATGAGAAAATCTCATTTCAATAACTTCTTTGAAGGAAAACAACGTTCTAGTCGAGCACAGAAGGTGAGCCGATCTCTGAAACCGCTTCAGAGGCGCGAGCGTGCGCTTCCGGTCGTCAGCACCTGCCCCCCCACCCCCCCGGAGAGCAGGACACGCGTGAGACCTGGCCTGTGGTCCCACGAGACGCCCGGTGCCTGTGGTGGAAATAAACGCGGTTTCTGATCGAATCTTCTCAGTAAAATTCATTTCCTGAAACTTGACAACGGGTACTTGTTACTAAAATCTAAACCTTTTTCTTTCCCTAAATAGAAGTAACTTGGTTCTTTGCAGAGTTCTTTTTAATGTGCGTATGAGATGTTCAGTTCTAGCCGTGGATAGAAGTTACAGTAACTTATTGCTGCCTCATTCACCAAAATGGGAAATTTCAAAGACAAGCGTGTGTAACTGGTACCACACTCTGGTTTGGGGACCTCGGGGGCCCTTTCCAAGGGGCTTTGTCTGCGGTTTACCCACGTCCAGCTTCAGAAGACGGGAGTCCGGCCGGCTTCAGTGAAGAGGGTGTGAGGGTCTCCTGCGGCGGGTGTCCCCCAGCTCCTGCCACGCGCTGCTCAGGCCGCTGCGTCCCCGTGGGAGGACTCGGGGTGCATTAAGCGCCAGTTCCAGGGCTCAGAGCTGAGATGTGAGCTCCCGCCCCCCAGGGTGCACGGGGCGGCTCCGCGGGTCCCCTTGCAGAGTCCTGGCTTCTGAAGTAGCAGGATTCGTCATCCGTGTGAGCGGTTGTGGCTTTTCTAAAACTCAGTGCCCGCGTGGACAACTCAGGCCTCTGCTGCGTCCCCGCCTTCCTCCGAATGGCTGTCGTTCTGTTTCATCTTATCTGAGGGGCTGCACGTGGCCCACGTGAGCTCGTAGCGGGAGAGCCAGCCTGAGCCCTGGTGAGGGTTTGTCTCCCTCGGGTACCACCCGGCCTTGGGACCGAGGCCTTGAACCTGGGCTTGGAGGTCTATTCGGGAAGAAGGGAAGCTGGACATTTCTATAGGAGCTGAAATCGATTTTTATGCCGTTGCCCCGTGTCTTGTGTTTTAATGAAGGACCATGATGTGAAGACTTAGGAGGCTGGACGCCCTCTAGGGCCCCTCCCTCTCCCTTCTGGTCTAGAAGGTTCCAGGGCCTTTGGTCTTGGTGGGCGCAGGCCGGGAGGCAGCCCGGGCCGCCGCTGGCCCGGCGGCAGGGACCTCACCTCACGGGGCGTGGTGCAGTCAGCCCACTTGTCCTCCGTGTGTCCTGCGGTGTCACCCGCAGTGACGAGCTCCCGGTGGGCTGGGGGAGCCCCACCCGGCCCCCCAACTTCTGGCCGGTGGGTTTGCTGAGGAAGCAGGAGGTGAGCAGAGCTGCGTCCGGGGTGGTGGCCATGGGACAGCGCTGGGGTTTCCAGGTCGAGCGTCCTGACCCTCGTGCCCTGGCCGCGTGTGCTTCGTCACGCCGTCCAGACTTGAACCTGTTCTCGCCGTGAGTCTCCCTGGCCTCCCGCACGCGGGGGCTGCTGCAGGGACGCTCACAGGGCGTCCCCAGGGCTGCGTGCCCAGGGGCGGGGGTGTCAAGCCCTGATCCCCGGGGTTCTTTCCTCGTGGATTCTGTCCAGGAGCCATGTCGTGTAAGCGCTGTCCTGCGGATGAAGCTTCTCCTTGAACTTGACCAAACGTCCCTAGAGGAATGTATGCATTCCCCTCAACGTGGCCCCGCCGTCCTGCATGTCCCACGCTATCGTCACAGCCACTAACACCAGCTGCTCAGACGTCAGGCCCCGTCCTGCGCACCGGACGCGGCGAATCGTTACGGCCCATCGTCCAGGTGCAGCTGCAGGTCACACCGTACCGCAGAAGCCGGGGTTCACGCCGTACCGGGGAATCTGGGGTTCACACAGCACCGGGGAAGCCGGGGTTCACACAGCACCGCGGAAGCCGGGGTTCACACCGCACCGCGGAAGCCGGGGTTCACACCGCACCGCGGAAGCCGGGGTTCACAC